>JACDOX010000043.1:2028616-2226236 GCA_014549065.1 Cardinalis cardinalis | reverse complement strand
TTCTTTTCCTTCCTTTCCTTCCTTTCCTTCCTTTCCAATTGATTTTAAATTATTTAATTTGAAGATATGTATTACGGTGCTGTCAATAGTACTTCTTACTGAAGTACTATTTCTCATTTTAAGGATTGAAATTTTGATTTTAAAGAAAATCTGATGAATTGTGGGATTTCAAGATTTTGTATTGAAGTGGTCTGTAGGCATATTACTAAATATGAATTAATATTTACAGGTGTAATTGAGACATAATTTCTGTCACTGAAACCTAAACCACAAATTAATTAGAGAAGAAAAACCAATTTGTTTTGGGCTTTGAACATTTAATCACTAGGATGCGTCTCTGATTTCTGCAAATTAGGAGAAACTACACTAGAATTCTCAGATTGTCCTGTGTGCTCTACAGATATGTCATAAAACATAATTTCCACAAGAATAATTTACTGAGGCAGTATAAAGGAAGTATAAAATCAATAACAGAAATGGCAGATGTCAGTGTTTAAAACTGTAAGACACACAAACATATGTGATTTAAGATGGTTTAAGTTTTATTTAGATGGGCTAAGTTTTAAAGAAAAAAACCTGAGTAGAAAAGTTATTGCTGTCAATTTTGAAATCACAATGCACATGCTACAGATTTAGGATAAGGATTGCTGCTCTCTGTCTGGTACAAAAGGTTTTGCTTAATGATTCCCCTAGAACTATATTGATGTATATTGTTTGGGAATATAACCCCCAGCTTCCAGACTTCAACATCTCAACAGTGCGAACCAGGCACAGTAGAACTGTGAATGAATAAAAATAAACCAGCCCATTTTTACATGGTCACAATAATACAAAATAAAAACTGATCTATGAAAAAGGGGTGGAAGTGCTTGGCAGCACTGAAGTGTCAGCAGCAGCAAGGTCTTTGCATTCATTCACTGTCCTTTTCACAGTGTGTTCTGCTCTGCATAAAATATTTACTCTGTATACATGTTTGCCAAGCACAGGGAAGACAAGGGGTACAGAAAAACAATTTTTTCATCTTATAATATTTACCATGTTCTCCTACACACACAGACAGGGTATTGAAAATACAGACTAAAATGGTCTTGCAGGAGCAAGGACCTGACAGTCTTGAAAGCTGTGGTTGCAAAACTCAGATGGACAAAGCTAAATCTGTCAAGAGAGGCTGAGATCTCAGTCTCAGAATTATCAGGTCAATTATCCCACACACTGCTGTTCTTTAGGTTTCTGATGGTCACCCCAGTATCATGTGAAGATGTTAGAAATTTAAAGTACTTGTGTGCTTTGTCTTGCCTTTTTCACAGAACATTATATGCAGTACTTGGATACCTGTTGGGATAGGATATAACCATGCCCCAGCCCTGGTCTCTGTGGGCATTCCCATGACAATGTATTCCCACAAGATGTACATGAGAAAATTGATGATAAGTGCATTAATGCACCTTTTGCTGCTGATATTACTGATTGAACAACCTCTTTCTGTTGTTAATCTCCACCATTTTCCTAGGCATTTTGCTGCCCTTCTTCCCCATTCCTGTTTTGCATATCAGCTGAGAGATCTCTGATTGCCGATTAACTCTGTTGAGTCTCCTGAAACATAAGCAATTTTCTCAACTTTGAATGTCATATGTTCAGATTGCAAGTTATGATGATAATAGTACATTTAGTTCTAAAGTGTTTTGCACCCACTTTCATTGCTTATTCAAGTCCTATAAATAAGAAAATTTTAAATGCATCTCTTTTCTACTGCTGTTGATTGACTGAGCCCCCTGAGGCATGTGTGTCCAAAGGATTTAGTGCTATGACAAATTGTCCAGCCTTAAGTATACAGGAGACATGCTATGAACATCAGCAGTGGATTCAAAATTAAGAAATGTAGGTATGATAACATTTACTAGCTGTGCAAAGAAACAATATAATACACTGAAACAATGCAGGGTAATAAGGCATAGTAAGAACTTCTTCTCTCCATTTCATTTCTTCCCTCTTAGTCTAGATTGCAAGCTTTCACCTATCCATTGGGACAACAGCAAGTTGCTCATGCTCTGTGTCCTTTTTAGGAACACAGTTAATGAAAGAACTTAGCTGGGCCCGTTTCATGACCTTAGCCCCTTTTTTGTTTGGTTACTGATAAGTTTCACCCAGCAAAGAAGAAAGTCTCAGCAGCTGAGGGTGATCTTTTCCTTGCTTCCTTGAAGGCTGCAYCCCTAAAGAATGCAAGCACAACTGAAGGGCAATTGATGTTTATTCCTTTACAGAACATGTCAAGAGGAGTAAGGCAGGTGCCGCAGTCTCCAACATTACACCCCATAGTAGTTGACTGTTGGCAAGTCATAGAATCATAACCTACACAATGTTAATAAGAAATACCATTATTAGGGCAGTTGATCTATCTATCTGTCTATCTATCTATCTATCTATCTATCTATCTATCTATCTATCTATCTATCTATCTATCCAATCTATTATCATCTAATTTATTGTGTATATGTGAGACTATGACAGTCTAGAAGTTATATTAAACCAGGAGTTAATTGTGATGACTGAAACAGCAGCCAACAGCTGAAAGTGAATATTAATTGCCAGCATCACCCTAATTTGTACCAGCACTGGCAAAATTCAAATATACATGGAAAAAGGCCAAATTCAAATACACAAGGAAAAAAGGCTTTAGAATCACTGTACATAGACATGTAGCGTTGCATTCCTTGTGACAATGTTAATTACTTTAAACAATAGATTTTCTTGATGGTTGTGTTTATTTTTTACTTGATTATAAAAATAAATTCTAAAGTACAGTTTCTTAAAGTGCCTAGAGAATGCCATGCTGAGGGTCCTGGACAAGCCCAGGAAGGGGGCCCATGGAAGTCTCATATGGTTTAACAAGACCAGGTGTAATGTGCTGTGCCTGATTTGGGGCAATCCTTGGTGTCAGCACAGGCTGGGCATGAACAGCCCCAGAGCAGCCCTGCCCAGAAGGGCTTGGGGGTGCTGTGGGTGAGAGGCTGCCCATGGCCCAGCCATGGCACTCACAGCCCAGAGAGCCAAACGTGTCCTGGGCTGCATCCAGAGCCCCGTGGGCAGCAGGGCAGGGAGGGGATTCTGCCCCTCTGCTCTGCTCTGCTGAGACCCACCTGGAGCACTGCATCCARCCCTGGGCTCCCAGCACAGGAGGGACAGGGACCTGTTTGAGACAGTCCAGAGGAGACCACAAAGATGAACAAAGGGATGGATCACCTTTCCTATGAGGAAAGGCTGAGAGATGTGGGAGTGTTCAGCCTGAAATGAAGAGGGCTTTTGGGTGATCTGTCTGTAGTCTTCATGAAGGGAGCCTACAAGAAAGATGGAGAGTGGCTATTTTACGACAACATGCTGTGACAATGCATGACAGAATGCACTGGCATGACTCGTTGCACAGGGAAATTGTTGATACCCCATTCCTGGATGTGCTCAAGGCCAGCTTGGATGGAGYTCACACCAACTTGGTCTAGTGGAAAGTGACCCTGCCCATGGCAGAGGAGTAGAACTATGTGGTCTTTATGGTCCTTTCCAACCAGGCCAGTCAGTGATCGTGAGATAAGTTACAGTATGTAGTGAGTGATTGCCCTACAACTACARTGGAAAAGGGTCACTTACAACATTAACTATCTTTGCCACCCCATAGCTCTTTTATATTGGAGTGAAACAGGGAACCAGGAATATTTTAATACCAGAAATGTGAACTTCATGAAGATCTTTAGATTGAAAAACGTACTAGGTGCCATGTAAAGCTGCACATCCTTTAGATTTCCGCTGGTTGGTAATGTCCTTTAGATTCTGCTATACTTCCATGAAATGTATTCCTGCTCACCTTTCCTATCAACCCATCCCACTGCATCCAAGGATGAGAAAAAGGGATAGAATTTGATTGATAACATTTTTGAGAATTGTATTTTATAATATAATGTTCTGTATAATAAAATGCTGCTTTTATAAGAAAGATCTTAATTTACAGATGATGCACATTCTGAGGAGATCCAGAGCCACTAAATTCGACTTAACTTCCTGTCTGGTTTTGTTGTTTTTTGTTTTGTTTTGTTTTTTTTAAATTTTATTTCATTTTTCGTAGATTCTACTAGGTTATAAATAAATCCCACAGGATAGTATTTTTTTCCTTTGGAGAAAAACAGTTTTAAAAATAGTTTAAATATTAATCATACCAAGTTTTCTGAAATAATTTCTGAAAGCGAAATATTTAGAACCATTTTGACATTTAATACTTTTTAATCCTTACTAAGCATTTATTTTACACAAAAGTAAAGTAGAGTGTTCTGCTGTACTAAAAGTACTGATCTGGAGAAAAAGAATAATAATTTTTGAAAATTCTTATGAATCCCCAGGGAAATACACTCAGTGGGTCAAATGATATTTTCACTTATACCTCTGTGTACACAGAACTGCTTCACTAAACACTGCTTGTTTCCTTACACCATTGTRCAAGGAAGAGGCTTTGGGAAAAGGTTCTACATCCAGTTTAAAATATGAAATAGTAACATTTGCAGCTCAATATTAATATTAACAAAACAAGGGCATGGATTATCCGAGAACAAATTCCTTTTACTTTTATGAACTAATATCAATAAGTGCAGCACTGGAAGAATTGATTCCTCCCACAATTGACTGCAATTTCAGTCTGTACCATGGCCTGTTTCACCTTTGTTGCACAATATAAACTGACCCCAGCTGCATTTCTTCATTACTATTGGATTTTCTGTCTCCATTCTTTTTGTCAGAGTTTCACATGAGTCCATTTGGTCTTGAAGAAAGATTTCTTTCTTTCTCCCTGTATTGTTTAGTGATGGAAGTGCTGTCTAAACTTTATTCTTTCTTCCCTACCTGTGTTTTTGTTAAAATTTTCCTCTCTCCTTTGCACCCTTTCCTCTCCAAGGCTCTGGCAGTTTCTGGTCTYCTACATTTGTTATGCTGGGCCTCCTGGTAGGTGGTGAGTACTCCTCCTTTGAGGGCTGGTAGAGTCAATTTTCAGAGGCTTGAAAATCATGTATGTGTTCTGCTGTTACTTCGCCATTCAAAAGGGCTGGAGAATGATTCTATGCTTTTCAAATCTGCATCAATTTTTTACCTATTCCTCATTTAACATTTATCATTTAACAATAAAGCCTCTTGTGAAAGTTATACAGATAACAATTATTAGGAAAAGGAAGAAGAAATGAAGCTTCTCAAAGAAGTGCATCACAACCCAAACTCTTAAAAAACTGTATCCATTCATACTTGGAAGAGTATTAGAGGTTTTTTTAATGTTTAACACAGGGTGAATTGCCAAATCAATATTTTGAAACTAATCCTAAAATAATGAATAATACTAGATAGCTGACCAGTCTTGCATTTTGCCAAGTTTTGGTACTTTCATAATTGCTAAAACTGAATATGAAATAACATTTGAAAGTAACTTTATTTGGAAACTGTCAGAACAGTGAATTTACATAGTAGTTAACAAAAAGGAGATTAAATTTCCCATAGTGTCTGCACTGCTAGGACATATATGTGACTTCTTCCAGCTCCATCTGGAGAATAATGATTCCTTTTTTTGTCCTTGTTCGTACTTCTCTTCTTTTATGCACTTTACCCTGTAATATGACAAACTTATTGGGTTTGTTTACTGCAAAGAAGATCTGAATATGGAGTAGGTCATCACACTAGCTAACAAATGTTATTTCAGATTACAGACTAACTATATATGCATGATCTCACACAGGATTTCTGAAAAGATGTTTATGTCCACCTCTACGGACACTTGGCTCACAGCAAGAATATTGCCATTCCAAAAAGGTCTAAACTCAGCTTAGGTCTGGTCTTTCTCCAAACACCACCTGCCATAGCAGTAATCACATATTCAGACCTTTGCTTACAGGCTTGTGTGAGTCATAGCTTAAAGCCCCTGCTGAAGAACTAGCTACTGCTGGTGGATGCATTTGCTTCCTTCTGACCAGAGAGTAATGCCATGGGCTTAAAAGATGCCCAGGAAGCAGGAAATATTTCAGAATTCAGGTAGAATAAGGAGTACCTACCTCCTCTGGAAAGCAGGCCTGTAGTAAGTCAAATGTTGGATAACTATAAGTTATGGTATCAAACAAAAAGATTGCTTTTGGAAAGTTAACCTCTCTTGTGCCCATGCATCAATAAATTATCACTATATTTAGTAGTAATAAACTGTGGGTGCTCTAACACCTTGGTCAAGTTAATCAGGAATGTTTTAATCATATGAATAGGATAATAAAATACATGAAAATAATTATTATCAACATTCTAGCTCTTATGACTTGCTATTTTTTTTACTTTACTAGTCTGTACCTTGTTTTCTCTGATGTCTTACAAAATTATATTATTTAAATGGTATTTTTCTTTCAGCCTTTTATCTTTATTCTTAGACTGCTGGAGTTTATAACATCAATTTAATCTCTCTCTCATGTTTTTCTCCTCTTATTTTTGTAGCAACAAATTTTCTTCAGGAACGAAGCTTTAATGTCTTTTAACGATGCGTCATTTACAGAAGAGTGCTCTGGTTGTAGCATATCCACTTCTGGTTTAATTAGACTGCTGCTCTTCTAGGTTCCTTTTATCTTTCAAAATATATCCTGCCATTCTCTATTTTCCCCTTGCACTTCTTCTATCTTGTTTCTAATTATGATTAGAGTTGAAGAGCTTGCCTACTTTTAATGTTCTTTGGCTTCACAGAGCCTGTATCATAGCTTGCAGATAACAGGTGCTGGCAACAAACAAACCTGCCCAGCAAGCTCAGATATTTGTTTTTCCACATAAAAAAAAGAAAAAAAAACAGAAAAAAGAAAGAAAGAAGAAAAACATGCATGATGAAAAAAGAGAGGTTCTGTAAAATACAAGAGAGAAAAGTATCAAACTGATTAAATTATTTATTTAGTACTCCACTTGTATTTATACTAGCATAAACTTTGTCTTGTTTCTTTAACCCTGGAGGGTAGCCTTGTAATATAACATTAATGAGTTTCTCCATGTTTTTGAATGTGCTTTGAACACAGCTAGTCGCCCAAGTGTCTGTTGATCGCGATCTTCATTTTCTGAAGAATACCCAGAGTCATACTTTACCCTCTCTTTCATGGTTAAGATGAAGCATCTGCTGCCTGCTTTCTTCATTATCATCACAAAGAGCTAAAGTTTAAAAGCTAGAGGGATGGTGAAAGAGTGTAGCATGCACTTGAAAGGCAAGTGTCCTGGAAAACTGGCAACCAATGTGTGTGGAGTTTTTGCTGGGCTCTTTCCCTCTTTTCCCCCACCTTTTTCCCTCTTTCACAGAACTACCATTGATAGTGGTCTTGTACAACTGCTTAGTGCATGACAAAGAGACTGTTTATTTGTTTTTTGAAACGGAGGTATTTTATTCCATTTTAATTTTATTTTTCAAAAATAATGTTCTCTAAAGAAGRTGGGAGAAAATGGACCTTTTTTTTCTGAGTCTCCCAAATTTCATTTTTCTGTGATCTAGGTGAAAAATGAGAGCATGTATATTTCAAAGATTGTTATCACTGTGGAAAGCATTGATGGCTTCTCTTCATAAATGAGAGAGGACTGAGTAAAGAACGATTAATAACCTTTGAGTAGTAGAAAATATAAATCTATTTGTTTCATAACATTGTTATAAATAGCACATATTCAGTTGTTAGCAATTTACTAGATTAAGATTTAACACTCAGAAATCCACATTACTTAGTTTAAAATCATTGACAAATAATCTGAGAATAATTTTTATTTCTTTTTTTTAATCTTTATTATTGACAAAACTCGAAGTTACTGAATTAAAATTGGCAGATCTGGACAACTGTTTTTTCTTTAGTCAGTGAATCCAAACAATCCAGTTAAAGTCAGAGTTTCACTGCTTTTTGCACAAAAATGCAGTAGGTGATCATTTAGGAATAAACAATCTCTAGGGGGAAAAAAAAGGCAGAAAGGTAGAAGCAGTCACTGCTTCACAAAAGGGGAACTGGAGCAGAGATACAGAGATTTACCTGTAATTCTTCAGCTGTTTGCACAAAAATACAGCAGCATCCTGCACCTCAGTGTGTTCCTCCCCATAGGGCCATCTTTGCAGAGTTATTCATGGCACATAAAAAGATGTGACCACAAAAAGATGAGGAAGATATAGGTTTTCCCAGGCTTTATGGGAAGGAAAATATATCCCAACACTCTTTTTCACCTTTTATTTTCTACAAGTCTGGAATTAAATCTACATGGAATGTCTATATTTCCCATCAACACTTAAAATTATATTTAACTATTATATCTGGCCATATTTTTTTCTCTTTTTTTTTGGTAGTTATGGRAAACAAGAAGTTAAAACACTTTATGTGAAAATGTCCTTATTTTTTGGATAATACTTTCTGAGATGCAGCATCAGTAATTTTATTCCTATGAAATGCACACAATAGGATTATTGCTTTCCAAATGCGGTGTGTTTCCAACTACAAATGGCAACCTGAAAAAAGTTGTTGCTCTTCCCAAGTATTAATTTTAAGGAGACAACTCTCACACCACTTTTTTTTCATATAAACAAATCCCTTCTTGAAGTTCCTATCTGAATTATTAGTAGTAGTGTATTGCACAGGTTTTAGAAATCACTGTAAAACAGCGAGTCATGCCATTTAGTCTCTGCAGTCCTGTAAATTTTCACTAGAATTGGATCTTTTTTCTTTTTTATCAAAAACCCCAAACAACTCCTATATCATTGATTAAGTGAAAATTAGTACTTGCAATCAAAGTTAAGTCCTAGCGAGTAGATTGGAATTGAATAGAAATGTATTTTCTAATACTGCTTAAATATATTATGTTTATATCAGTCCAGTTGCAAGATGCAATTGAAGACAATGTATCATGCTCTACACTGTATTCAACTAAGAGTGACTTGAAATAAACAGATGCAATAAATTAACATAACCCAAACAAATAAGAATAAATTATTATTCTAATTGTGACATATTTAGAGCAAAACCACTTAAAGCATTTTTATTTTAAAGTGCTGGAGGAGAGGGTGATGGCAGATGGCTCTGTATGACATGYCCAGCTTCCACAAGCTCATGTTTGATGTCAGCCCCTCAGTGTCACATGAACTTTCACATCAACAGAATATTAATCACCAACTTTATCCCTGCTCATGGCAAGCAATGGAATTAGGCAATCTTTAAGGCGTCTTGCAAACCAAAACATTTCAGAAGCCTATGATTCCAGCTTCATCTGTGAATTTTTATCTGAATGAACACTTTTAATTTGGCTACATGTGAAACAGGAACACTGCCTCACATTAATAACTCYACTGTGAAGTCAAGGCTTAAAGGACTTCAACAACTGCCCTTGATACTCCCCAGTCCCAGGCAAATGTCTGAGATTTCCAAGTGCTTGGTATATATACCTCTCAAAAATGTGATCACTCAATGTAGGCAGGCAATGTGTCAGGTGTAGTAAATCCAAGATGACACAAGCAGTTCCTGCACCTGTTTCACATGACAGAAAGACGTATAGAGACTCTTAAATAGCTATGCAGTCTTCCCGGCTTTTATTACATTTAAAGAAAAAAAAAAAAGTAATTTCTTCATTTGGCAATGAGTTTTCAATATTAGAATCATAGATCCATAAAATCATGGAATGGTTTGGATTGGAAGGCATCTTAAAGATCACCCAGTTCCAAACCCCCTGCCATGAACAGGGAATCTTCCACTAGACCAAGTGGCTCAAAGCCCCACCCAGCTTGGCCTTGAACAYTGCCAGGGATGGGGCTTCCACAGCTTCTCTGGGCAACCCGTGCCAGTGCCTCACCACCCTCACAGTAAAGAATTTCTCCCTAATATCTAACATAAACCTACTCTCTTTGAGTCTGAAGCCATTCCTCCATTTCCTGTCACTACCTGCTCTGGCCAGCCCTTTTTCAGATTTTCTGTTGGCATCTTCTAGGTCTACCTGGAGACTTCTTCAGGCTGAGCACCCTAACTCTCTCAGCCTGCTTCCATAGGAGAAATGCTCCAATCCTCTGGTCATAATCATTGCCCTTCTCTGGACCCACACTAAGAGGTCTATGTCCTGCTTATGTTGAGTATCCCAGAGCTGGATGCAGTGTTCCAGGTGGGGTCTCACCAGAATAGAATAGAGGAGCAAAATTCCCTCCCTCATTCTGCTGGTGACACTGCTCGGAATGCAGCCCAGGATAAAATTTGCTTTCTGGGCTTCAGGCGGATGTTACCATCCAGCAATGTCCCCAAGTCCTTCTCAGAGCTGGTCTTGATGCATTTTCTGCCCAGCCTGTACTTGTGCTTGGGATTTCCCCAATTCAGGTACAAGACCTTTCACTTGGTGYTGTTGAACTTCATGAGGTTTGCACAGGTCCAACTCTCAAGCCTGTCCAGTTCCTCCTGGATAGCATCCCTTCCAACAGGTTTTTCTTTGTTCTCCCAGTCCATGCTTTTTCCTTCTCTGATTTGGATGGTGTGGTTGAAGCACTTATTGGTGAAGACAGACAAAAAAAGCAAGTACCATAGCCTTCTCCATGTCCTAGGGAAGCAGGTCTTCTGTCTCCTTCTYGAGAATGCCCACACTTCCCCTTGTCTTCTTTTATCACTCACCTACCTAGAGAAGCTTTCTTTGTTGCCCTTGACATCCCTGGCAGGATTTAATTCTATCAATGTCTTAGCTTTCCTAACCTGTTCTTGGTTGCTTGTACATTTCTTTGTATTTCTTGCAAGCTTTTTTTTCCTGCTTCCATTGTCTAAAAGCTTCCTTTTAGATTTTTATTTTTCATCCACGTAGGGCTCCTGGATTATTTTGCCAGACTTGCTCTTTGTTGGGACACATTCCTCCGGAGACTGAAGGAAGTGATCCTTGAATATCAACCACCTTTCTTGGGCCGCCCTTCCCTCCAGGGCTTTATCCTATGGTACTCCACCATGCAGATCCCCGAGGAGGCCAAAGTCTGCTCCCCTGAAGTGCTTGTCAGTGAACTTGCTGTGTACTCTCTTTGTTGTTCTAGGYTGTTTTCCTCCACTATTTCATGGTCATTTGCAGACTAGGCTGCCCTGAGCTTCACATTCTCCACAGCCTTTCCTTCTTGATGAGAACATGATCCGGCAGAGCACTTTTTCTCCTCAACCCCTCATTGAAGAAGGAAGTCATCATCAAGGAATTCCAGGAACCTGTTGGATTGATTTCCCTCCAACAGCTATTGTGGAGATTGAAGACCACCATGAACACCAGGGTTTATGAGCACAAGACTGCTCATATGCAGTTTCATCTGCCCAGCCCTCCTGGTCAGGTGGCCTGTAGCAGACTTCACTGCAATGTCCCCMGTCCTCTRTCCCTGCCCTCCCTTTAACCCTGACCCATCCCTGTCTGTCAGCTCCTCAYCCACCCCAGGCAGAGCTCTGTGCTCTCCAGCTGTCACTGACACAGGAGCYGACACCTTCTCCTCATCTCCCTGCCTGCCCTTCCTGAAGAACCTGCATCCTTCCATTCCAGCACTCCAGCCACAGGAACCATCCTACCACATCTCCACTGAAACAAGAAGATGCGGGCACATGCCTGTCTCTAACTCTTGTTTATGCCTAAGTTTAAAAAACATGCTTTTCTTCTTTGGTAGCGAGCAGAAAGTATATTATGATAAATCTTAGATAATGAAATAAATTTTATTTCTTCCATGATATATGCAAATATAAAGAAGATGATGAAAAAAATTTCTTTATTTCATATATCTTTTTCTAAAATCTATAGATGTTTTACTGGTATGGAGAATTTAGGACTGAACTAAACCCCCCCGCTTTTAAGGTCTTCCAGTACATTGCATTAGTGAGACATCATTGCTTAGAGGCATTTCCTAAGTATCTGATTTTCCCTTAATTTAGATTTGTTTAGAAAAAGGTAAGATATCTCCATTATATCCTCGTATGCCCGCTAACACAGTTTACCTTGTAAGGTTCAGTATAGTGTTTGCTCATTTTTTCCATTTTAGCAAACTTCAAGTATCATCAGAGTAGCAGATGAAAAGGACCTAACAGGAAGCTGAGTGACCTGTAAAATATTTTGAATGGGAAATATTTTTGTACAGAGACAAGAAAAACAAGTGTCACATAGTCTCTTCCTCAACCATTCTGGAGTCAGTAGAAAACTGACCATTTTGGTAGGAAAGAAACTGTACCGTTATGTCAATATATTTCAGCTAAGGTCACTAGGACAGGTAGCAATGACTCTGAAATCTTTACTTTTTACAGATTCATAGAAGAATGTTTTGAAATTTACAAAAATTGCATTGCATGATATCATTCTTTATAGAAAAATTAAGTCCTGTTGGAGTTACAAAAAATGTAAAATACAATCATTTTACTAATCTGGTATGATGAAATTGTATATTGCATTTACACAATATAGGTGTCTGCTAATGTAGTAGTAAATGCTTTGAAAAAAAAGATAAAGACATATTAAAAATTTAATCAGAAAACTGATGAAGAAGGGACACAAATTTAACAAATAATTTTCTTTAATATTTTAATAWGCCACTTATAGATTTGATCTTATTTAAATCTTGTCTCCTCAATAATCTTAATAATTTTTCTACTGAAAACACTGTTCATATATCTAAATAACAGTGCATGTAAAGTGGTAGAAAATTTATTTTAAGGATTGGGGTCCTTCTAATTAGGCCATCCAAAACCCCTGATTAGTTCTACTTGTCTAGCTTATATTTATTTGCCACACTATTGAGACACATATYGATGTTTGAATCAAAAACCAACTTCCCATTGGTCAGTATTTACTTCTAGAATTTCGAACCCGCTGCTACCTGAGGTGAGCAATTAAAACTCTGACTCTTGCTAGGCACTGCTGTGGCCATGGCTAAAGTGAATTTTTACACTGCACTCTGTATTCTGAACACAACTCACAGATGAAGGCCTGCAAAAGCACAAAGGATTGTTCATCTTAGTCTCCTACTGGGACTTGAGGTATTTAATTCTGCTAATCAAAGAGGCAGATCATTCCAGCAAGGCTGAAACCTTCCAAAGAGTAGAAGTGCCGAAATCGTAGGTCTGTGCTCAAAACTCCTTCACCTCCAGACTTTATTTGCTTTTAGAAGGTTTTAAATTTATGCTGCCTAATTAGAGTGCTATTCTGTTATTTAAGGATGATTTAGTTAACAGGGGCTAATGAAAGGATAAACGATGCAGGGAGAAAAAGTGATGGATCGCAAGCTTTGTAAAATAAAAGCTTGAATATATTACTAGGCATCACAATGTGACTGTCCCTAAGGAAGAAGCGCTGACATCAAAGGACTGTGTATATGCCAGAATGCATTCCCTTCTCTCAAAAATGTCTTGGAATGTGAACCACTGTTTTCTTCCCACTCTTTCTTTTCCCAGCTTGTCTGTCACTTTCTTCCACCTTCACATCTGCCTTTATCCTTTTTCTGTCCAGCCTGTTATGTTATGTTTAATTTAAAGTTTTGYGACTGGAAAATCAAGGCTGGAGTCTTGCATAGGAGTATGGTGTTCTGAAAATGATATTATTACTCGAGCACTTAGAACCATGGCAGTCCTTGCCTTATGTATAGACAGACTAGAGCTGATTGAGTTGTTTACAACCCAAAAATCTGATTTAAATTACCAGAAGCAAAATAGTTAATTTTGAGTTAAGAATTGATTTTATTTCTTTCTGTCTAAATCTTTGCAAAACACAAAATGAAAGGCAGGCTTACAGTACTGGTGCTTCAATTTACTATCTCTTTTTAGAGTTTGTGAAATGAAAACTAGTGCAAGCACAGAAGTGCACAAAGTGAAATAGTTTATTGGTTCATTAATAACTGCATGCACTAAAAACCTTCACTAATTTCTGACTTTTGGGAAATTTGGAAAAGTGTACTCAAGACACAAAAATAATAACATTTCCAGCAAGCAACCCATACACAGCACCAATTATCAAAGTTCTGATGTAGCAGAAAAAACAATTGAAAAATTGCACAAAAAGAATATCTGTCAGAACTTTTGTACAGGGTATAGACATTTAATCTCAGACCTTGCAACCAGGAGCATTTTAGGATCCATCTTTTGACTATTAAGAGATTATCATCTTGCAAACATATTTTTATTGGGAGCAGTAAATATCTGGACTATTGCAACTACACACCTTGGTGACTAAATAATTTCTAGACAAAAATTCAGCCCTTCTTTACTGTTGTGACAGTTACCCTATGCTTTTTTGGGAGAACAGCTCAGAGCATCTTTGCTTCACCAGTGAAAGAGAGAAACCAAGCTTTCTATGCACTTGATGGCTGTAGGCAAGGTTGGGCAATCACCAAAGACTTGGTGAAGGACTACTATACAGGGTTTAGTCCTTRTTGACTGTATTGAGTAAAAGTTATCATACAGGATGGTAATTTCTTGCAGTAGATATGAGCCCGACACTGAGAGTAAAAGCTATTTTTATACTACTGAGTTGAAACACCTCATTTTTTAGCAAAGTGCAAGTCACCCACTGCCTGTTCTTCCCTACGAATGAAAAAAACTGTTCCTTTGAATGAGAAGTTATCAGCTACATTTCATCTTACCAAAACCTACACATCAGGTGACAATAAACTGGGTCAGGGGCAGCCTGCCTGGCCCCGCCCAGCAGTGTGTATTTCAGCTGTACTGCATCAGAAGGCATCGGCATCAGCAAGAGGAGGCTGCAGCTCTGTGCTATGGGTAAAAAGCAGTCCTCTCAGTAGCTGTGTATGGCATGTGAACATCTAGTCAAAGAGCACCCTGGTCACTGCAGGGATTGGACTAGATAGCCATTTAAAGGTCTGCTCCAAGTCAAATTATTCTAGAGTTCTGTTGTTCTAGAACACGTTCTTCAGCTGCAAGATGTGCACAGTACAGTCAGACTAGGGGCTGATGTTGTGAAATAGAAAGGTCGTGTGCTGGGGTTTGCATTTGCAAAATGCAAAATGCAAAATGAAATGAACACAGTTTCATTGTGAATATATTCCCAGGATATACTGACATGAGAAGGTTGATCTACACATCTAAATTAGGTTCTAATTATCTGTAAAGTTTGTTGTATTAGCTTTGCTCTAAGTGCGTGCTTCTTTGGTCTGTAAGCACAATATTGTTAAATTACAAAAAAMCCCATAATTTTATGTTAATTGTGATTCCATTCCAATGTAGTTATTAAAGAACAATGATTTTGAGGAGTTTCCCCAGCAAACAAAACTCCCTCTGGCTTTATGATCTATTACAAATCCATGACATTCACTTGACAAAATATAAACAACCTGTGAACAGCTGATTGACTAGAGTGAAATGGGAATCAGAAATTCAATCAAGTTTATTAGCATGGAAGAAAACAAACAAAAAACTCTTTGCAAACCAAAAGAATAGTGAAATCCAGCACCCAAGTGATTTAGTTGGGAAATCTTAATTGCAATACATTGGTCTTAATTTTGATCTCTGACTCTGTTGTCCTACCTGAGATCCTTGAAAGGGTGAAGAATTCCACAGAGATGAAATAAACTTAAAACACCCCAGCTACACAGAGGCCACTCTTGACATTAACTGTTAATAATGAAAATATGGATCAACAAAGGAAACACACTGATGTAGTATGTCTGAAAGCTTATTGATTCTCCAGTGCATTAGTTCTTTTCACCAAAGAATTATTGTCAAAGAATGAGTCACAGGACAAAATATAAGATTCATTTTTTACTGTTCTCATTTATAAGATTTTTTAAAAGTGATTAATGTATTTTTGATTTATTGTATTTTAATTTAACACACTTAAGTCCCAAGAATGGGATCTGTCTCAGAGAATGCTACACATCAACAGATCATAGTGGTATTGGGTAAAGAAAATTCAGCAGGATATTTATATACACAYATAACTACATCTATAAATACAATATATGTGCATAAAAGACAAAAGGACAATAAAAACATGTAATTGTAAATAACAGTTGAGCTAATACAGGCAAAGAAGGTTCTTTTGGAAAGTAGACAATGGAAGACTTGTCTAGAAAAGGAAGTAGCAGATGCAGCCACAAATTGTCACTAAGAGAAAAACCCAGCAGCTGTTTATGTCTGCTGAATTTATATGGTTTTCAATTTAGTTGTTGTTCTTCATTATAAACCCACATAAGTATGTGTGAAGCCACTGCTAACTGCCCTTTCCAAAGTCTTAGGCAAAATTTCATGCCTTCTTTACCATCTTATCRTGGAAAAAAAATCCATTTTGATCTGGGATTAGGAATTCTATTTGATAGAACCAAAGTGAATGAAGGGAAAAAAAAGTTAGCTTAGTAAAAGTGGAAATGCAAACAATATGGTATGTCAGTAACTACCCTGAGCACTCAAGAGTTCTCCTCACAATCTTAGTTTATTCCAGAGATCCATCATGGTGATTAGCGTTGACTGAAATACTTCTTCCTCTATTGCTTTCTGTGATAATAGATCTCCAATGAGTCTCAGAAAGCTAAAGTGGAAAGACCCTCTCTCTGTCACACATTGAATTGCCTGTATGTTTGCTGAAGGATCACAAGGCTCTGATTTTTAAATTCTCCACATAACTTGTAGTCTCATTTAAGACTCAAAAGAAAAAAAGTAGCAACCATTAAAATCAGGAAGCACCACTGAAAAGTTATAAAAATATTTTGTTCTTTCTAATTTTGTGTGACAGAAACAGAAAAAAAAATATCTTTCCTTCTTCATTTCCATTGGAAATGCAATTGACTAATAGGCTGCTATATTACACCTAGGGCTTCTCATGCTTAGGAGATTGCTTCCCTGATAGACCATGTAATTAATGAACAATTCTAGGTTTGTTTGAATATCAAAGCTCTGTTATTCCATCATTCTAACTGAGCAGCATGGTGGCAGAAAGGCTTTGTTTTCACTGTTGKCTTTCCATGGCTGAAAGGCAGAAGCCTTCCTTGCCTGCAGCCTCCACACACTGCTCCTCAGCTCAGGCTCCCCATAGAACGGTGGCTGTCTGCGAGCTGACTGCACTCAGGGTAACTGGTTGGACCACAGGGGAGCAAATTAGGCTTGTTACTTCAGAGGGATGACTGTAGGTTTGTTCAACCTCCCTTGACGGCCTAGAGTCCCCTGAGAAGGAAAATGAAAGTATCTCCCTAGGCTAGGTGCCACCCTYTGTGCTAGGCTGATGCACTTACACAGAGAAGTCAGAGACTTTCCCCACTTCTGTGACCAAGGTTGAGATTTGATGAAAGAGTCCATAGAAACTCCTGAGGGAAAGCTGTTTATGTGGCTTTTTCAGACCTGATGCACAACACTTTCAACTGCTGGCATTTCCTAAGACTCCTCCTGTAAGCTTTTCTTTCTCATTTGTTTTCCTTATCAGAAAAGACCTACTCAGCCTTTTAACCTGTTGAACTTTGCAGTCCTCCACCAGCTGGCTGTTCTGCTGTAAGGATGCATGAAAAGAAGAGTTATTCACAATCTCCGACAATCTGCCTTAGGGCACAGCCTCAAGGTTATATACAAGTAAAAGTGTTGGTTCTACAAAATCTGTATARTAATAATAAAACATAAGGTTATATTGTACATTGTTTGACTTGGCCTGCAGAAATCACTTAAAGGAGTTACAAATTTTCCACTTTTTTTTTAAATAGGTTTTTTTTTTCCTTGCAAATAAGAGTAGCAGTGCTTCATACTGATATGACTGTATATCRGTATATTGCCTTTCTATCTACTTAATATATTTAAGTCTATCTGGTCAAATAATCAAGTCAGTTTAGGATTTAATGGTGAGTTAGCAATGGCTACAGTTTTTTACAGAAATTGAATTTACAGAGATTTTTTTTTTTGCTATTCCATAAAATTATTTATACTAGTGTCCTATTTCTTACTCAACACTTAGAAAATCAATAGAGGTTAGCATATTTTAAATACTTAATAGAGAATATTGCACAATTAATCAGAAATCACAGAATATGAGAGAAAAAAATAGGATTATATAGAAAGTATTTCTCACCCACAAAATACCATGAGGTGCAATTACCTAAATGACATTCAAAAATATTTACGAGTGTAGAACAATTATGATATTAGTCACATCTTCCACTGCACGTGCCTGGTTCAAATCCTTGACAATTTTTTTCTGAAATTAAATGAGAAGTGTCTGTGCTAGTAATTTGTACTCTAGGTCAGTATTACTGTATTGTTTACAAATATTTTCAGCAACAGCTAATGCTAAAGACTTTGGTGCCGAGATTCTTGGGAGAATGTGGTATACCATTCTGGTGTTTCTGTCAGTGAAAGAGATCTGCTCAACTAATATAAAAGGGGAAATTTCATCTGAAAACAGGACAAAATAAGAACATTGAAATTTCAATTGTAAAAATTAAAAAAATATATGGTTTCATCAAAACAATCAAGAGCCAGTATTGTGCTATTGACTTGTGGYGCTTGTTTTTCTGACCTTTATATTACAACTGAAATTTCAGAATATTGAATTTAATATCAATTCAGAATTTAATTGAAATATGAATAGTCTCATATAATATTGTTATGGCTGATAAATTTTCTTTTAAGTGAGAATTTTAAGCAGTTGCAGTTTAAACTGATGAAAATTGGTACTGAAATTGCTGCAGTCAAGAGCAATCAAAATGCACCTAATACAACCCCTATAAGCTTGAAATTAGAAGCATTTAATCAAGCAAAATGTGTGGTTATCTACTTCTATAGTGTGCAAGGCACTGTAGACTTGGTACTCTTTCCTAAAACAGCGCAATCCTCTTGACACTTTGTACAGCAATTTGCTTGAACTTCATCCATAATTCACATTTCTCTTCTCAACTGCAAGGACTTGGTTTCCTGAAGTCCAGATGTCTTCTGCTAGGACTAATGGTTAATTACAGGCATGATGTTTGGTTTACCCTTTAATGATGGTTCATTTCTGCCACAACCTTGACTGCAGAGTTGAAGAGAAGGTGAAAAATATCCCAATTTTATTAGCTTCA
The DNA here is from genome assembly GCA_014549065.1 of Cardinalis cardinalis. NCBI lineage: Eukaryota > Metazoa > Chordata > Aves > Passeriformes > Cardinalidae > Cardinalis > Cardinalis cardinalis. The sequence continues at coordinate 2,207,221 of JACDOX010000043.1, read as the reverse complement.
GCCTCTAGAGGGRTTCTAGACTGTTTTTAGATTTTTTTAGTGGTAGTTGCTGACTGTTTCTTGAATTTTGTGATAACTAGCAAGAAATAAATTTCCTGCAACTAATGCATCTCAAATTGTTCTAATTTATCYGTAATTGATGCTGAATTAAAGTTAATGAGTTTAATAGATTAATGAGAACTTAGTCTTCAATTCATACAGATTTTTTGTCTAATGTTGGGATGACCCATGATTCAGTTTTCCTGTGGCTCTTCACAGATTTTATGAGGGAGTAATTGCAACTCTCTTAATGGGAACTATGACCCTTAATCCTAATGACTTTTAATTGATAGCTTATTTTTACATAGGCAATAACACCTCATGGGACACTGCAGTTTTGCTCATATTTTGATGGTCTAAAAAGTAGTACAGGATTTCTGTACTAACTAACATAGCAAAAAAATGTTCTTAGCTGAAGAACCTGAGACAATGTGGGCAGCAATGAGGGATGGTGAAAATGAACATATGAAATCAAGCAGGTCTTTATAAGAGGAAATCCAGCTCAGATACTCAGATGTGTGCTATGGACATAATCTATCTCTCTTCTTAAATGTAGCTGTCAGAAAAGTATATGAAAACAAAAAGAATAAGATAAAAACACCTACCAAAGTAATAAAATATTTCGCTTTCTCTGATGGCGCTAAGAGAAAATGGTATTCAGTTAGTTACACCTTCCTGACAGCTTTGAGCCTCACAAAGATTGTATAAAATTGAACAACAAAAATTTTTACCTTCTTACCCTTATTCTTTAATATGGATGTGTTAAACATCTGTTTAGTTATTGGACRAATATATATAGATGTCTACATTGAGAATTGGCATTATTGTTCAGATTATTAAATCATTTTATGCTGGTGTCACCAACCTGGTTTGGACTGTTCTCTTCCTACTGTCCTGAACCAGATTCATCAATCAGGGGGACTCTTCAATTATGGTAAACATAGTTCCTTGCTATGTGCTCCCAGATATCCAGAATTAATCAAGGGATCTCTAGCCCAGCTTAGCAAGCACCACTCTTCTGATAGCAGCACCCATCTATTTGTATTGCTAGGTCATACCAAATCATGATAATGGATCTTCTGGATGTTCACCAGAGCCTGTGTCTACAGCAGAAATTAAGGCATATGTGGTGGTATGATCTATCACATGGCTTATCAGAGCTCCATGGGCAAAAAGAAAGGACTGATTCACCATTGTTAGGCAGAAAAAATGTCAAAGATTTAATATATTCATATAGGAGTTAGTATTTCACAATCTCCCACATGTATCAGATAGTATTATCTAATATATATAAATGTTGTTGGTTTGCCTGAAATATTTTCAGTATAGAGTAAGTGATGTTGGAAAATCTGATAGTCCCACCCCTAGTGTGGAATGCTCAGAAATTCAGCAGTACCATCATCATCTTGATCAGTGTAAAGGTTGCATGGATTCCAGGAAGGATATTATTATTCCTCCATTTTGCTTCTGAGAAATGCCATCCCTTAACCCCCAAACAAAGTCTTGATTTTATTTATATGAGAAATAAAGGCCAATCTGAATTCTGAAGTACCATGAGTAGCTTGCAAATATTATTGCTTGCTTGTTTTGTTTTTTTTTTTTTTCACAGATGCCGTAGATAATAGGTACTTCAGATTTACTAAAGTGCATGATTGCTTTTTAAACTGTGCATTTCTTCATAATAATGCATTGTAAATAAGTTGTAGAACTGTAAAACATCGCCACTCTTTCAAAAGCCTCTAAAGTTCCTAAAAGCACTCACTCTTATTTGGCTTTTAAAAACTAGCTATTAATATTTGCATTTGTGACTGTGCACAAATACATAAAATCATCATAAAAGCCAGAGGTTTAAGTGCCTGCCCTTCCATTCACCAGGTCAGGAATAACTTTTAGATCTGTCTCAGAGGATTTCTTGCTATTACAAATATGAAACTAGGATGTTAAAATGAAAAAGAAGCAAATTTAATAATAATAATAATAAAAAATACTTGCAAGGGACAGAGCTCAGCTTGATGGCTTCGGAGAGTGGAAGGAGATTATGTTAAAGCATAAATGGAGCTTTAACATTTTTAAATCCAGAAGATCTAATCTAATCTAATCCTTTTCAATCCAATTTTTTTAATGCAGCCTAGACATCAGATTAAAGCTTGCACTTTTTTTAGGCCATTGCAAACAGAATCAGCATCTGTGCTGCCTTTCTAATATTTAGCATTTCAAAGGGGATTGTAAATGAATCAAAAGAATAATTATAAAATATAAACAAAGGAAGACCTATAAATTAGATACCAGGTATCTTATTTTTACTTTAAGGTGAAACAAATTAAAATTTCTTTTCATAACTTTGTATTTTCTGGTAAATGAAATAACTATTAAAAATATAAAAAGAAAGAACCTATTCTGAGGTCAYATAATACTATAAAGGCAATGACTTTAAGTAAAAGACTTTTTTGTGAAATAATTCCTTTTCTTTTATTGTTTTGTAAGTAGTTTAGTGCCAATAACTCCATAAAATCAACAATTTGAGTTTTGTCTGCTGAGGTTTTTTTTGTGTGATGCTAATGAGATAGACCAATCAGATAGAAGGCGTTGCTTTCTTTCCACTATTTTTCTGGTTCCCTTTTAAAATTTTTTTTTCCTGCATTTTGAATTTCTAGAGAATCTCAAATTCTTGTAAAGCTCAAAGCAATATACTCTAGATTACCATGTCCCATACAGCAGCTATCTGCCTGGACCAAGATTTCCAAGGTCTCTCTTGCCTCCTGTGTCAGTCAAATGATGARCTACCTATTGCTGATGAAAAAAAATCTGCCTTGTTATTTTTATTTTAAGACCCTTKTTTCTCCCAGGGGACCCCCAAGATATGATATGAGATGCTTTCAGTTAGATTAGCAAGTTCTTAGTCATTGGGACAAAAAAGTTAAAAACACTGTAGGAAGATGACCGCCATCTATGTATATTAAAATATAATTCTTAAGATACTTGGCCTTGACTCTCTTTCTGGTACAGTCAATGAGAAAGCCACAGTGGGATTCTCTCCAGCAGGAAGTCATTTAATTTAGCAGTGAAAATTTTGAAAATACAACACACAAATGCTAGAGTACTACTGCTTGGAGATTTGTGGACCCCCTTAAAAATTTGTAGTGGCAGGACAGATTTCTTTAGAAATATCATGCACATAAAGGTGATTTCTTTTTTCAGATGCACTTTAATAGGTCTTCAAGAGTTAATCTTGGGGCTGTTTCTGCAGTTCACTAGTCTAAACTGGATCCTTTGATAAAATTTTTACTTTATTGAAAATATGTCAGAATAATTTTGTATAAGGTGATAAGCTGTGGTGGACAGAGAAGTTAAAATTATTTATATTCTTCTGGATTAGTAATTATTCAAATAGAATGTGCATGGATTTGGATCTGAGTGATCTGAACATACACAGAATRGCTTTAAGCTTTAATGTTCTTGACAGAAAAAAAAAATTAACAAAAACCCTAATCAAACAAAAAAACCCAAAAACCCCCAACCAACCAACCGAAACAAAAACCCCAAATCCAAAAAAAGCCACTACCACCAAAAAACCTCAAACTAAAAAACCCCAAACAAACAAACAAAACCCGAAAAACCAAACCCAAAAGGAACAGTCTAGTATTTTCTTTCATGAAGAGAAGAAATTTTTTTGGCTCAGAATAACAGGTGAGACTAAAGAACTCTTTTCATGAAAAATTTTAAGGTAGTGGAAAATAATTAAAATGCACTGAGAGGCACCACAAACTCTGGCCTGTAGATCAGACTGAAATGAACCTTCAGTATCTAATTCTGAAGCCAGTCAAACTGATGGATGCCCAACAGACTGCCAAATTCAAGATACATTTATACTTTTTGCCTTTTGCATAACTGTAATCAATCTGTTTTGGGATGAAATACACAGTACAAAAGAGAAAACAGGTGCTGTGCAGTGTTTAAAAGCGCATATGCAGGAAATTATCAGGATGCAGCATGYTCTTTTGGAGGTGATGTTGCCGCGTATACTCCCAAGTGACCCCAAGGAAAGGGAAGAGAGGCTGGGGAAGTATGCAGTGGAAACTCTGAAATAAGTGGTATCTAAATGTTAAGCGAAGACAMATTCTTGTAAGGATTTTGGCTAATAGACTTTTATAGTCTAAAATCTTTTTTTTTTCTGTCCCCTTCTCTTTTTCGTATGTTTTCCATAAACTTTCCAGTTATTTTGAGATGAACTTAAGAAGAAAAACATAAAGCTACAGCTCATTACTGATAAATATAGTAGATATTTTGGACTGCCAGAGTGAACTGAGAAAACTTCCCATGTCTCACTCCAAATGTATGCAGGTTGGCCATTGGAATGAATATTTGGGCACCAAAATCTGTTGGAAAAAGACCTGAGTAAACAAAGAAATTTTAATKCATTTGAACTGGCCCTCTAATTGGGAAATTCAATAGATCAAGAGTTTGAATTGCACGTGGGTACAAAATGCATACAATTGTTTAGACAATGWGTTACAAAATGGAGGATGCACTAATGCTGTCATAACACTAACAACTATTACTACCAAAGCATCTCAAAAGWGAGCTAAAATTCAGACTTACCTGTTTTCCTTTACATATTGTAGTCTTTTACTAGTACACTGTTAAAGAAAATACCAACAAACACTAAAATATTTTAGTTCATATGTTGGAAAACACACTGGTCAGGATTTTTTTAGAAAAAGAAAGAATATATCTAAAAGGTGCAGGCACATAGACCATACATTTAAACTATCAAAATAAAATTCAGTTACTACGTGGAGGATTACCTAACACTGGTGTAGTAACTACATGTGCATTCAAAACACCTGGTGAAACAGTCAAGATCTGAAAGGATCTGCACATTTCTGTCAGGCAGAATAACAAAGACCATGTTTTCATGTTKTCTAAAATGCACAATAAGGAGGTATAGAAGCCGCTGAGTTGGGAAATGTAAACTCTTATAATTTATACCTTGCTTATATTTGCACTTTCCTAATTTTGTGTGAATAAATGTCTGCACAGAATATTGGACAATGATGAATCCAGATATTAATTTTACATAATGATCCTTTCTTTCTAAGCTGGCCTTTCCACTACCAAAATTATACTCTACACCACGCTGTCAACCTGAGAAAATAAATAGATCTCTGTTTATCTKAAATAAGCATGAAGTATTCAGCCCAAATCTTCCCCTGACCAGTGAACATTTTTTTGCAACATATTTGCACTTCCAGACTCACAATGTATCATGTGTACTATGGCTGGGATCTGTCTAGATATTTATTAATTCATTAAAAAGCATCTTTCATCTATTAGAAATGACTGACRTTGAAACAGGACAGTTGCAGTCTTGATTTTCTATTTGCCCATTCATTTTGGGGGCAGCACATGGTCCCTCCAGCTGCCTTGCCCTTACTGTACACTTCATCTAACAAACAMTGCCTACATTTTTGGCCATGGGTGGTGGGGTGTAATCAGAACTGCAAACTATGTTTTTTTTCATTAAAATGAGATACTAAAAATTAATATTAAAGCATAAGAAAAGGCCAGAAATATCCCTCATCAATTCTGCTTTTGCATATTTGTGTAGTCAACTGCATCGTATAACCCATAGCAATTAAATAAYGAAAAGCAAGCTCTGATGGTTGCAGAGAGAAAGTTTTTATTATACAACACAGTGATAGCTTTCTTCCCCTGCTTCTGACTTTCTGTTGACATTGGTGTTGCTTATCATTTCCAGCCTCCCACACATATTGATTACCTCTCAAGCTGATGCCCTCTGTTCTCCCTTGACTTGCTGCTTTATCTCGCTCTGTAACACTTGTACATTTTTAGTTACTTCTATTCATACATATGGGCCAAATTTATCCTTGGTTTTCTGCCAGGGAGTTACATCAAGTATAAATTTGACCCTCTCAGTCTTTCTTACCGCTTCTGAAATCAGGTTTCCAAACAGATGAAGACTGGGAAACCATGATAAAATATTTATAGTGTAAGGCTTGACCCTGCACACTGAGAGAAATAMAAAGTCTCTACTCAAAACGAGAGCTTCATCAGAGGCACAATCACATGATTTTAAGTCTGTGAGAGACTTTATGTCTTCCACTTGTTGCCAGTGGTTTCTGCAGTTACCTGATTAGCGCAGAGGTTTTTGGTGTGTATTCTCTGCTGTACCTTGTCTGTACCTTCGAGGCTGATTTGAAGCCTTCTTTGTGATCCTGTTATCTTGAGCTGTTGGTATGTCACTGAATCCTCCAGCATAAGCCTGAGGAGGACAGTGTCCCCCGGGAATAGCTGAGGACTGTGCCAGGTTCCAGCGACACTCCAGCAGTGCGCTGCTTCTCCTGGGAGTGATATGGAAACCTCTGTCAMAGCTTTACGCATGAGCTTTGTGTGAGCCTTCTGTGACTCCACAGGAAATGTCACATCCAAGGAATGCATATCTCGTGGGTCATAATGTGGCATAAATCCTGGAATATAATTTYATTTTAGAGTACAATTCTTTTTAAATCCAGAAAAGGCAACAGAAGTAACACAGTTTACTCATTTTCATTCTCAGGGTACAGAAAAATGCTGCTCAATTTGAAAGCATCTGAAACACACAGCAATAATTTTTAAATGAGATATGCTGATTAATATATGCCCTCTATGGCTTTGTATTTAGTGCTTCACTCATTTTCCTTGAACTTTTTCTGTCTTTTGGAAAGACTGGCAAAACCTGATGGATTTAGAGTGAATTTTTTCTGTCACACGTCATCCTCTGCACATTTTTTGCATATGGAATTTATTTCCAGATTATAGGAAAGTTTTGCATTCAAATTTATTGTARTGGGAAAGAAATAATAAAAAATTCATATTGGTTCAGCAATAAATTAGCATATTGTGAATGAATGCAGTATCTTCATTTCTGAGTAGGATAGAAAGGTAACAACTTTAAAAAATACTAATTTAAACATAGTAAATGTTGTAAAAAATTAAGTATGACTTCTATTTTAATTACCTGAACAACATAATATTAAGGGCAGCTAACTAAGTACAATAGTAACTAAGTACAATTCCTTTTTTTTAAAGGAATCTTTCACGCCTTACTGGGATGGTGTTCATTGTAATACAATTCCCTCTTTTAATATATTTTTTCCTGAAGTAACCAATATAAACAAATTTACTCACAGTGATTAGAAATATCACACATTTTTTATATATGGCTATGTCTGGATTTGCATATAAATTCAGCCATTTAATGTGAAGTTAGAAAATGATGTTTCACTGGGATGAAAAAGCAGATTTTAAGAAATTTACATGWTTTTCAATGCAACTACTGAAAAATATGTCTTCTCTAACAGAACAGGCAGGATATTGAAAGCACCTTTAAAAGATATCTCTAATCACTCCATTCAATAATATTGTGAAGAGTTTGTGCATTCACTGCRCAGAAACCCACAGGGGATGATTCCTTACTGTCCCTGGGAGATTTATTCTAACAACATAAAACAYTCCACTGGCAGAACTTTTTGCTGATATTTATCTTGCATTTCCCCTTTGTCAAGCATTATTTTATTACACCACTACCTAACTCTGATTTATTGTATTATATGTTTTAAAGTATACTTCTAGTCCCTTTTATCAATTGCCATGAGAATCTGACTTTTATGGTGTTTGTGAAGTCTCTTCTTTCCTAGTCTCCCTAGTGTGGGAGCTAAAAATGATCAAAAAATCTAGAGTAGAAACAGGATTTATTGGAAGGGCTACAATCTGATTTAGTTTAATAGTTTAATATTAAAAGTTTAGTTTAATATTAATAGTTTATAGTTTAATATTAAAAGTTTAATAAATTATATATTGTTATATGAATATTTTAGTCCTTTGATGTTGAATGTAACCTGCAAAGAGGAAAGGCAGTCTGGAGGCAAAAAATAGAAAGTTAATGGGTTTCATTTTACTTATTCAAAAGAAGTTTAGCTGTTACTTTCCAGAAAAATGTATTTTTTCACTTGTTTTCAAAGTAAAACCATGAGGATATTAAAAAATATATATCATTAACTATGAGAAACACAAGATTTAAAACCTTGACTGTTTTAGAGATTTCCTTCTTTTTCTGGCAGGGGTTCAGAAATGTGACATTCTTGTTATAATGTTCTTGTTGACAGATGAGATTCTCAGAAGTCTTGTCAGTAAGCACTTGGTGTCTATATCATACTTCACAAAAAAAGGCCTGTTCAACTGTCCTATTTTTAGAGCAAAGAACTGGAGCACAGGGATGCAGACTCTCACCCATGATCAGGAAGCTCCTAGGCCTCTGATCTTAACACTAGGTGAGCTTTCCKCTGATGGAGCTTATGCTCCATCATTATAGAGAGAAATGATGGTATTTGTAGCAAAAAAAAAGTACACAGAAACATAATCATCACTAATAGAGTATTTATCTGGAGGATATTGCTCTGACAGAAAGCATTTTCACTGYGCAGATGTCCTTCCTGGGATCTCCTGTGGCTGATCACCAAAGAACAGGTTGGAGGGCAGTTTGCTGATTTGAGGCTTGCCTTGCTGTTGCTTGGTCTTTCCTTGCCAAACACACAACGTGGTTCTGAAGCTAAGCCCATCTTTTTAAAGATAAGAAAAAAAGTGATATTTTATAAATTTTCTCCCACTACAGAAGTCAAACTTCCCAATTTCAAAGGATACACATAGCCTCCAGTAAATTATGTGAGGCAGTTTGAGTCTACCTCTGGCAGCAAAGTACATCTTCACCTGTTTTCTGCCATCTCCTCAGCCACCCTGAAGTTCCAGTGTGAATATGGAATKCCACTTGTATATTATGGATGTTATCTAAACTTCGAGTCAAGCAGGTGACCAATGACTTGGACCTCAGCAAATAATAATAAACTCCTAAATTGGGCAGATTTGCCTCATCAGATATGTATTCTATTTCAATATATCTCACAGAATTCAGATTCTTGCCTCACAGTTACAAGCTCAAAGCTATACTAGCAGAATGATGTGAACATTAACAGCATTAACATGAGAAGTACTGGAGGTTGTCTGCCAGCCATTCAAATGTTGTTTGTTTTGTTCTGTACAACACACACCAGTTTGTCAGTATTCTTTTGACTCATGCATGAAAAAAGCTTTGTCAGTTATGATATTTAATGTAAAAATTGATCACTGTATTGTCTCTCTCATATAAGAAATCAGCTACTAGTTTATTCCTAATAARATAAACTTATGTTAATTTTTGGTGAAATACTCTGGAAGAGTAAGATGGAATGCTCYATAGCCAAAGGAAATGTTTTCTTAAAGCCTTCATAAAAATAATTAGKATTATTAAAATCATCAATCCTGCATTGAGTATTATCATTCCTGAGCCTTCAAATAACAATAAGCATTGTTTGGAATTCACATTCAAACCTGTATGATGGGAAATTTTATATTGAGAATTGCTGGTACCAGAAAGTCCATGAATAATCACCATTAGATATTGACTAAACACTTAGGTTCTTTTGAAATCAATTTGTCTAGAGAGATTGAAATACCCCTGGGTCACATTTAAACTGAATACAAAACATTGACCTCCATCTGTTTTTCTATTTAAACTAAAACCAAATCAGGCAGAGAGGAGGAAGGATTTCTAAAAATCCCAAGCTAAGGTGTTAGGGTTTGATTAGGCTCATCAGGTTCTCATAGCCCAATATAACATTCCTTTTATTGTATTAAATGTTTTGGGTATAATTTATTTTGTTTGCAATTATGCTAATTAAGGTGCTCAAGAGCCTCACATTTGAATATCACTAGATGATCAGGAGCCTTAACTGAGGAATTTTCATGCTTCTCCCTTATATGCACATCTATCCACACTTGATTCTGTTTATCTCCATATATTTTGAAAATCTCATTTCTGAGATTTCTGTGGACTTATTGACTACACAGAAAGCCAAAGTCTGAGCCACAGTACTTTGCAGAAAAAAAAGGTGTAAGAGAGAAGCAGGAGAAATACCCGTGGAATGGTGAAAACATTAGAAAAATACAGGTGCAGGGGATTTCAGGGGGAAAACAGAGCAAAAGTTCAAAGGTACAAAGCGTTATCAACTCAAACAGGGACACGGAGACATAAGGAAGGGAAGGAATTGGCTGAGGCAGATCTTGTGGTGACTCCATTAAGTTATACCTAAAAAAGAAACCACCAGGCTTTCCATGAATGTTTTAAATTTTGGATACAGCTGTGACACTCCATCTGGTAAAATTGACATCTTCACATAAATTCAAATTATTTTGTCGTTCTGAAAAATAACTAGGGAGCTGCTGCTCAGTCCAAATGCTGAAGCCCAGGTGCCATTTTGGGTGTGTTGATTCCTTGAACCCCACTGAACCCCATATAGCACACCAGGTCCGTCACTGGCCTGTCATGGGACAGGGGTAAGGTAGGTGCCTGGTGGGGATGGTGAGGGTGGGGGTGACCTCTGGACGCTGCTAGAAGGGTACTTGAGAATAAGCAGGATCTCAGCAGGAGTTCAGTCTCACAGGAGGATTTCTTGCTCCACCCAGACTACCCTGGGCCACCTGAATTTACTGCACTTCAAGTCATCCCTGCGCTTCCCTTCATGCTCTCCTAATATTTCTCTTATTATTACTTCACTGCCCATATTGGTCCCTGTATTCCACCAAACTTCGAGGATAATATGTCTACTTTGCTTCCTCTCTTTGCTGTAGAAGGCTCCTTGATAGTGTCCTGGGGATTAGCAAGAGCAGAGTGGCAAGCTCTGCGCAAGGTAAATGCTATTTTCCTTGCATTTCCTTTTGGCAAGCTGTGTTAGAGAGGTACTAATTTGATGATATTGTGGTTCCCCCAAAGTGGATGAGCTAAGTGTGCTTGGCACCAGGTGTGGCAGAAGAACGAAACAGCCTGGGCTTGGACAGACTTATTCTGCTAGCACACACATGAAACAGCTGTCCTGACCCTGCAGCATCACAGTCTGTTCTGTCCCTCTCACCACACCTCAGATGGTTATCACCCTTGGCAGAGTGCACCATCCTATGTCAGGCTCCTCTCAGAAGGGCTGCAACTGAGATTTCTCAGCTTCCCTGCTTGGTCTCACTGCTTCCTTCTCAGCCCAGAAAGCCCACCAGATAAAGCTAGTCAGCCATGGAAGGGTGGAGTGGAAGGAAAGCAGTAGGAATGTATATAAAACATTGGCCCATGACATACAGTTGTGTGGAAGAAGTGTCAGACTGGTGTTTCTGACCTCACAGCCTTAAGAGAGAAGGGCTTTTCTAATGGGGAAGCACTGTTCTGGTTTTTGCCTCCACACAGGGCAAGTCAGCAGACTCTCTACATCTGTAAACTGTTTTTAGATGTAGGGATGAGGAAAACCGTGATGYTTTTCCTGTTGCAAGGCTTGGTAGTGGGAAAGGAGAAAACAAGACTTTAATTAAAGTTTATAGTTAAGATATTAAAACACAGGGAGTGTGTAAATAAAGAATGTTTTCTTTACATTTTAAACCCACTCCATCTATAGTGCGAGCTTAATAATATTAGAATATATTAATAATGGTTTAAAAATTATATAACTAAGGGGAAGAATATGGTTAGGGAAGCATGCAGGAGACTTTAAAATCCATAGTACCATGTATAAGAAAAGTGCCATTTAATATTTAATATTGGATTCAGCCTCTATCAGTTCTGGCTGAAAAGTATATACTACTAGTTGTCAGAATCCTAAAGTAGGGCTAATAAAGATTTTAGAAAAATTCTCCACTAAAAAAAACCAAAAAACCCCCAAACCTGAAATAAACCAACTGAAGAGATCTCATTGGCAAAAAAAACCTCAAACAAACAACAAAAAAACAACAAAAAAATCCTCAAAAAACCCCCAAAAACTAGAAAGGCAGAAGTTGCAGAATAATGAACAATGTTAAGGCATGTAACGCATGCTCTTCAATCTTTTCTGTAAATGTAAGTGGGCAGAATCAATTAATTCCAAGGTAAGACAAGGAAATAGCCTTTACTAAGCAAAATGAGTCAGTGCAACTTCTTACATCCTGGTAATATATAAATGCCATTGAGCTGACTGAAATGTTCTGTTTAAACATGGAAAATTGTTTATTGCAGGATTGTTTCTGTTAAAGCATCTGATATTTCTATAGTAAGAGGCTTTTGACAAGATGGACTGTTAATCCAATCTGATGTGGTGATTTACATATCTGCAATATGGTATCCTGGGGTGTTTTAGAACTTACATGGTATGAAAGTTAAGAGGGATAGGCCAGCCTAGGGTTTAACTTTGCCAAGTGTGCCTAAGCAGCTCCACACATAAGAGTGCCCCTGCTCCTCCCTCCCTGTGTCTGACAGACTGCATAGGTAGGAGGACAATAGATAAGTACCAGGTGTACCATTAACAGCATCAAATGATGAGCAACTGAGACCATCTAGAATCTTCCTAGCATAGGTACAATGCAACCAATCCAAAATACAGAAGTGGTACAAATATTTAAGAGATGGTTTATTTGCAATATGTGCAAGGAGGCAGTTGCACAGCTGTGTCTCTGTAATTCTGGTAGCTGATTACTCTTGTCTATTTTGTAACTCCTCAGAGGAAATATGAAGTGCACCCAGAAAGCCATGTGAGCAAAAGGCCTGTGAAGAGAACAGGGAGTAGTTCAGATTCATTTTTCAGGGGTCAGATGTTTGTGATGAAGATACAAAGAACAAAGGAGGAGGACAGTCAGGCAGGTGCATGCATCTTTTTCACTTCATGCTTGGAACGCAGTTCATGTCGCATGGGACATTCATATCCCCATGACTCCGCAGATTCTTGATCTTGATGTAACTGAATCCACCAAATCATAAAAGACTTGTGGCAGGAATATGGCAGTTTTTTGAGACAACCTGAGAGAGCAGGGCCTGAGTCAGGCTGGTGAGGAACGAATGTCCGGACAAACAGCATCTTCAAGCTGACTAAACTCCTCAGAATTTTAAACCTAACCCAGAGCCTGAAGCTTCACTCTTACCCAGGTACAATACTCAAGTTGTTACTGCTATTTGTGAAAGAAGAACAACTTATTTGTCCCTTCAAACCCCCTCATTTCCCAGTATTTGCCTCCACTAATGTGTGGTAAATGTGGCATGGTAAAAGCACACAGAACCTGTAAAACGCGCTTCCTTTTCAGCCTTCACATTTGTACTCTATGGAGGATTTAGCCCTTATCACCCACTCACTGGAGTCACACGTGAATGCACAGCAGAGATTTGTCACTACGTTAACCATTAACCAACAGCCCTTATGAACCTGGACACCAAAATTCGTGGCTTATTCAGCTTAGTCATCATCCACCTTGAAGGAAGTGAGGGGGACCTATAAATCACTCCAATCAATTACCCCCTCCCCCTAAGAAATGTAGTCAAAGCACTCCAGAAATAAAACCATATGGCACAATCATGTCAGCTCTGTTTATATAAGCTGTTCCTAGAAACAGCAGTAGTGTAATAGCAGATTTCCATATACTGAATCAATATTTGAGTGTTTGAGACCAGGTGTTTTATAAGATGCCATTAAGTGAGCAGAGCACATTAGCGGGTTCAAAACAGACTGTGGAGGGTTCCTCAGCCCCTGTGTCTCCACTTGCATTCCTCAGTCTCACAGCACCAACATGTGCTCTCCGAGTCCTTTTGATTGGATTCAGCCGACCCAGACAGATTGTGACTACTGTGCCTTGTTTTTTCTCTCAGAGAGTTTCATGCATTTAGGACCAGCAATAAGAAACTAATGAGCTGCTTGTTTATTTGACTAACARCTCCTGGTAGATGTGCTCATTGGGTTACACAGGCTTTCAGAGTCATTTTTGCATTGCATTGTTTCTAGGTTGCAGTGTGGTGGCTTTAGCTGTACATTAATGAGTGCTGCATGGCTGGAGATATTTGTCTGTCGTTCAGCTTAAGACAGAAAAGCACAAGCTGTGCTGACTGGCTTGTACCAGTCAAGCACTTGGTACGATTGTAGATGTATGGTTCGAAATACAAGACATAAAGTTTTACTGCATTCTTATCAGTATGGAATTTAGCTTGTTTGCAAGAAATACAAGATGTGAAGTCAAAATTATATGGGAATTATTCTGGCTATTGCAACTCTGTTGTGTCATGTTGTATATGACTATGTATTTTTGCATTATTTAGGATTTTAAGACACTGTCTGAAAACCAGAATATTTTACAGTCTACTAAGAAATTTATATTTTCCTAGTATATGGTACTTTATAGTAATAAAATCCATGTTACATGTGTCTGTATTTATCCTGTGCAACAGCTGAATTAAAAGTGAGAGAGCAAATGTTAACTTTTTCAATTTCCCTCAGGRAGAAGCAAACTTAATGTCTACCAGGAACTCTTGGAAGCGCCCAGACTGCTGAGATGATGGATGACATAAATATATGTTTCTGCTTTTTTTTTCCCCCCCTCTCCATTGCCTACTCCCAAGTCAGCTGTAGCCTGCTGCTGGAAGAATATTGAAGACTCTTGCCCAGGTAGTTTTGTTGATTCCAGTCTGTTTGATGATATACTGTCAAATTTCTCCATATAAATAATAATATTAATAAATTTATAATAAGAAAAATGATTATTAGTGGTTATTAACTTGTAGCTATTTTAAGCAAATTATTACCACGTTTGTGACTCCTTTTGTATGTAAGCAGAGATTTCTCTAAAAGACAATCAATTCTAGTGGTTAGAATCTGAGTTTAAATGGACAGTAACTCAAATTTGTTTGTTTCCTTTTTGATAAAATATTTGAACACTGGATCCAAAAATAGTTAACAAAAATACTTTTTATTCCCGTGGGTTTGAAGTCAGAAGTCTTGTTAGTCTTTTTTAATCAAAAATCTCTACTTCTCACCCTCAAATTTAGCTGGAAATTAAGATTAAATCTGACTTTCCATTCCATAATATTCAGTTTACAAAGTTTGACAACTGCAGTGTCTGAGTGCCATCTTTCTGACAACTGTTTTATTGCTTTCTAGCATTGTTCCCTGTAACACCAACACAAAGCTAATTCCACTTTTGGAAAAGCCTRGAAGAAAATAGCTGGTAAAGGGTTTTCTGGTGGTCTAGCAGTGTTCTGCATTCTGAATTTCCCACACAGCACTCTGGGGCAACAAAGACAATACAGGCAAGAGCATTTTATTGAATCAGAATAGGGCCTGGTATAGGTGGGCTACAATAATATGCATTTTTTAAGAAGTAGTCTCCAATAATTAACCTGTCATCTTATGAATCTTTATTGTTTCTTTATGTGTGTGTACATGTGCGTCTAGAAAATATTGTTTATCCATTACTATGTCTTCAAATGAGAGACTGAATAATATTTTGGTTATAGTCAGTGGGCACCATTTAGTAGAATGCTTTTGTGATAGATTTATTATGATAATCAATGTGGAGTTTTTATTTTTGTGAGACATTAGAAACTGCCTGTGAAATTACTTTATGTTTCTTTACTTTATAGGTCTTTTAGGAGTGATATTGCAGCGCTGAATGAAAATAAAACATTGCTAAATGGTTCATATAGCATTCAGATATCACAACAAAAATAATGTAGAGGAAGGAGAATAGAACAAATGTGAGAACTCAAAAAATTTGTTTTTCTGGGGAACAAAAGGGGAAAGTATACTTTTTTGTGTGTTTTTTCATGTTCCACTGCAGACTCTTGATAGAAAATTTTCTGGGATAGAATCTAGATACCAATAAGTTTGTAGGAAATAGATAGTTATCCAAATATTATTAGAAACAAGATCCCTTTTTTGGCTGTATATCAGGTATATAGTAGCATAAATAGCGTGGTTATTTGCAGAAAATGTGTTCTCTCATTAGCAAATGCATAATAGGCAAAGATTGACCAATTATTTAATTTGTTGAAATTTTGCAATATTTCTAAAAAAATTGAAGAAAAATAAACCAATCCTTTTAAAATGGAAAAAGAAAATTTATATAAATTGAATTATTAGGCAATTTTGTTATATTCCACTTATCCTTCAATTCTCTTCTGTGACTAAAGCTTAAGGAAGATGCCCCAAGTTTCCTCTTGTTAGAGCTTAGGCAGTCCTTCATAGGAGTTCTTCAACCATACTCTATCTCGGAATTCAGAATTGGAATTCTCCACATGATTCCAAATGAATCTGTGCTTTAATAAATATAAGGATCTTGGACCAGATCCTAATTAAAAATTACCTTCAGAAATGGAAGAATACACATGTATTGTGATTGCAATAATATTCTTCAGCTTGGTGATTGAAACTCACTTTCAATTTTAAAATGACAAAGTTATTTTTCTGTGAAAGGTTTTTGAACTGATAGTCCCAATTAGTTTGAAACAGAATGTTTAAAGATCAGAATTACTTATGAGACAGAAGCTTTAATTAAAAAAATCTTTCCAATTCCATATATTTTAAATTCTAGCAGCCTTGTAACCCAAAAAGCACATGAGAACAAACTGGGATTTTCAATTGAAAAATTTAGTGTTCTTTTGGGTGCTGAAAAAAAATTGCTGTCTTAGTAAACCTCTCACAGTTCATTAATGATGCATTTTGGTAAGACCTTATTAGATGTTGAGACTGCTGATCCCTGATTTATCCTCCACTGGCAACTAGATACCATGAAGCCATGCACTCACTTCCCACAAACCTTCTCCTGCTGGGATGGGCAAGGAAATCAGAAAAAAAGTCTGAGATTCATATGTTGAGGTCTTGAGACAAGAATAGTTTTATAAGTTAAATTAAGTATACTAATAATAATGATGATGATGATGATGGAGAAGAAAAAGAGAGGAATAAAACCCCAGGGAGGCAGTGATGTGGGTGCTCAGCACCTGCTGACTGATGCCCAGCCCATCCTCCAGCAGCTCCGGCCCCTCCCAGCCAGCTCCCCCCAGTTCCAATCCTGGCCATGCTGGTCTGTGTATGGAACATCCCTTTGGCCAGGTCAGGTCAGCTCTCCTGGCCGTGCTCCCCCAGCCTCTGGGGCACCTGAGCAGTGCA
This sequence comes from Cardinalis cardinalis, assembly GCA_014549065.1. Classification (NCBI taxonomy): domain Eukaryota; kingdom Metazoa; phylum Chordata; class Aves; order Passeriformes; family Cardinalidae; genus Cardinalis; species Cardinalis cardinalis. The sequence goes on along the minus strand of JACDOX010000043.1, from coordinate 2,190,152 downwards.
GAGCACAGGACACTGAAATGTCCTGGATTTAGGGTGAGCGCTGCTGAGCAACATCCCAAACATCTCCGTGCCACCAGCGTGATTCTCACACTGAATGCAAAGCACAGCAATGCACTGGATGCTAAGAAAATTAACTCTATCCCAGTTGAAATGGGGTAGCTGTTAATCTAATATACAATAAGATTTAGTGTGGCAAATGTCAACATTTAACTTAAAACCATTGAGTAAAACTTTGACAAGTCATTTCAACTTTTTTCACCTACACAGAATTCTGTCATGTATTCACAATTATGCATGAAAGTGTATGCCTGTGTGTGTTAAATCTTTCCATATCAAATATTCTTTTCTTCTTTGTCAGGTTTTTTAAGGCAAAAACTGCATGTTTTCAATTGTAGGAAGATTTTGTGCTTACTAATGTACATTTGTATAATGTAGCAATTTAAAACTGACTGTTACATTTCATTAAGAATTAACCTGTGGCATTGTTTTGACCAAAATTCCACAAAATGAATGTTATTGAATCATGAGTTCAGTTAGATATGAATAAAAGAAATCACAATTGCTRTGTTTAACTACGGATAGAAATAAAAAATAAGTACTTGAGAAAAATCCAAAATGCCACTAACATTATTCTTCTGAAGTGTGAACATGAAAAAGGAAGATTTTGAAAAGATACTAGAAAGATTTTGAAAAGATACTTTTGTGGTAACAAAATCCCACAAGAATTTTAACTGCCTCTAAAATATTGGCTTCCTAATTCAAACCTAAACAATTCTGCTTTTACTATGAATCCTTCATAGTGAAGTGTCCTGCATGGGCTCTGTCTGTGAACAGCAAATACTGACTCAAAAYATTGTCCTCATTAAAAAAATCAAATCAAATCCCCTTTAAAAGTAAAAAGAATAACTTACTAGCAGAAAAATACCAAAAAAAAGCACTTAAACTCGTGCCTTCTCTCATCCCCATCCTATGCATATTATGATTGCCCTCAAGAGACAACATTAACAAAGTCTGCTGATTTTTCAGTGATGATACTTGGTCTTTGATTTCTCCACTGCCAATGCACTCTGCTTAGTAGGGGAAAGACAGAAAATCTGTTTCCTGGCTACTGTTACAATTTAGTACATCTACTGAATTTTATTTTCTCCTTTCTGTTCCCCAGGAAATGTTTCATATCCTGGCCATTGTAACTTCACGTTAATATGCTCTGAATTAACCATATTTTAATAAAATTGTCTTCTAAGCAACTCTTATACCTTTCTATTCTCCTTGAGTAGGCATCAAAATCTCCTGGGAATGATGCAGTCCTTTATCCCCTTTATTAAGTTTACTATTGAACACCATACTGACAGATACTTTTGAGATCCCTGGCATTGTTGGTTCATGAAAGGGAATGCATGAAAGTTCCTCTTTTTTTTCATTTTTCTTGAGATCATCTGACATGAAAATGTTTTTAATCCTTAGGAGTTTAGCTATTGTATTCCATTTGAAAGGATAATTAAGTTTGAAAAGGATCTGAAGGTGTCATTCCTTCAATCTATATTTACCTAAGCTGCTTGTGAAAAAAGGGAAAATATTAGAGTCCAGTTCAGAATTCGCCCTTTGACCTACTGTTTTTTACTGGATCCAGTAAAAGCTTAAATTCCAAATGGAAGCAAAAAAATAAGACATTATTTGTAATGTTGATGCCTTCTTTGTAGGAAAAGATGCAAATTTGTGCATTCTGCATAACACTGGTCTGAGATAAAGGAATATYTGAATCTAAGGAGTGAACTAGATAAGCTTCTGTAGTACTTTCCAATTTTATATTGCCATAAATTTATTATATAAAGAATTTACAGTTACAATCAAAAACAATGCTTACTGGTCGTGTGGTTGATAAATTACATAGCAAGTATAAAACATGCCTATTATTTTGCCAAGAAAATAATTTTCTTTTTTGTGAGACGGCAGTGAATTGAAAATTACGAATTGCAAATCCTTGCACTTGTAAGAAAAAATGTATCAGAACCGCTTCTACATCTACAGTATGAAAATATTCTCCTTATTCTTCTGTTCTTTTCTTGCCATAATCCACAGTTTTAAGAACGGAGACAACTCTTTGTAGAACTATCTTTCCCTATCATTGCCATTTGTAAAACTATCTTTTTGGACTGATGGAATATGATACAGCAACATTTCAGTTTAGAATTCAGAATTCTGTTTGTGCCTGTTTACAGTTATTTATTTTGAATAGATAACTGTCAGTTTAATAATCTGTGGTGCACAGACTTAGAAAACTAAAATACTTTGAGGCAGAAAACATATTTCCATCTATTTGAAGCTGCAGCCATTCTGCTGATGAAAAATAGTTTGGCATGTTACATTCAAATTTTCATCTGGCCTGTAATAATACTGTTGTGACTTTAGTGGGGGTCTTGAGAATATTTCAAGAACATGAAAATATTATATGAGAATAATATAGTGGTCTATAACTCTAAATATGCTTCAACATTTTCAATCATTGTCATTATTTGAGATAAGAATCTATTCAGATTATTTTGGAAATAAAATGCTGTCATATAGGGTCTTGTTGTGACACGTCCCACAGTGAAGTGTGTCTTAGAGAAGAATATTGTAAGCAACACATATCAGGTTATTGTGTAGATAATTTAGGGACCAAGCCAAAACTTTGAGAGTGATTGGATATATCTGATGCATCTACTATTTTAAGGTGATTACTACCTTGCAAATTTTACTTGCATTTACTTTCCTGAGGGTTAATGTGTATACTTAGTGATTTCTAGAATGAGGTAGATAGCATTATAAAGGATTATGAAGATATTGAAATGGAAATCTTCAGACCACTGCATTTATATATAAATATATACAGACATTTTTAATATACTTCCATTCACTTTTGATCAAAGTTCAATTCAAAAAACTTCAAATCAGAAACCCTGTAAATCAAAAATGCAAACTTTCAAAAAGTTTTTCATTTTATATGTTTTATAGACACATAACTGGGCTTCACTCAGCATCCTAATGAATAACTGTTTGGATTAGGGATGAACAACATCCTTTTATATCCATGTATTTTTTTAATGCCAACTCTTACCTGAATATCAAGATAAAAGAGTGTGTACTTTTGTGTTAGTACAGTTGGTATGCATTTTATCAACACTGTCCTATTTAACTTGTCCAATTTAACTAGGAGTTAAATTTCTCCTATTTAACTTGGAGTTAAACAAGGATTGTTCCTTTCAGGGATGTGAACAAACAAATTTTTTGTAAAGTAGCCTTCAGAAAAATATACCTTTTTTCCTGAACTTCTTTTGATGCTGTTTAATTCAACTTCAATCTCAGTGGAGAATTCATTGTCTTTAGTTGCCTCCAGGATAAGAAACTAAAAGGACACATAGAGCAGTGAAAAGATACTTATACTGAATCTTATTTGATAACATGACTTTTTCCATAGTATCCTGGCCCACAGGACTGTGGCTGTCATCTCAAATATGTGTAGTTTTGCTTCACAGCTGGTATAAAAAGTCCCTGACTTGTTAGATATCTCTCCTGAATGTTCATTGTAATCTTTGTAAATAGTTTACTAGGACTGGTGAATCACTTGTCTAACAAATATTCTTCTCCTTAAAGGTCCTGCTCTAACCCAGGACTCACAGTGTGTGGAAGCTGTTGAAATATGTCTGAAACTCTTTGCACATACAAGCAGCTATGACCCAAGCTATTTGTAAATTATGACTTTGCCTAAAATTGCAAACACATCCATCCTTCTAATTTTCTGGGATATTAAAAAGTTCAAAGGGTAAAAAAAAGTAGACTTGACACATGYAACAATGTTTTCTCTGTATGAGCTTGATTGAAATTTTGTTGTAATACTTGCTTTGAGATATCTGAATGTTGTGGAAAATTTTATAGCCAAAAATAAAAAATTGGGTAATTGAGATAATAAAGCTTCAGTAAACTTCCATTTAAAAATGAAATCTTTCACCAGATTTGAGGCAGTTATAAATCCCCAAATCAGCTGTTTATTTCAGTAAATTCTTCAGAACTTCTTCTTTCACCCTATTWTATCTAAATTTGAGCAATGTTTTTATATATGATTCTCATTAAAGATCTTTTTTACTTATTAAATCTGTACTAGCAAGTACATTTCTGTTCTATAACTACCATCATCTACTTCATATGAAAATGCTAGAATTATAGAATTATTTTTTCCTGATTTTCCACTATTATAAAACACTTCCTGTCTACCTAAAAAATCTACTGCAGGTAGCCAGGAAGAGTCATGCTTTGTGTGTGCACAGATAAACATTTTTCTCACATAAAATGACACTGGCTACCCACTAGTGAGTGGTCCAAAGCAGCCAGCAATGGATAGCATGACTTATTTTTCTTCAATACCTAAATTGATATTCCTAAAATGTATTTATAAAATGAGACTGAAAATTTTCAAAATATTTGAAAATTGTTTTGTAGGGAACCATTTTTATTTTATGTAAAAAGGATATTTTTAAATTACCAAATCCTTTTTCAGAAGTTTGTCTGCGCTTCTGTGTTATTCATCTGAAAATTTTAACCTTATATGACAGTCCAACGGGAAGGTTAGAATGAACGGGATGAATTTTTCCTTCACAATAACAGAAATTCAGAGCACAATTATTATTATTCAAGTTTAAACAACACTAATGAATCAGGTTTATAGCAGTAATTTTTCTTAATTTCTCAAATCCTTATTTTTTCAGAATGGCAGGATATGTTTTAAGCACTTACTGTCTACAGATAGACAGGAAAGCTGCTGGAAGCATCCTGGGTAGAATGAATATGAATGAATTTGAATTCTATATACATATAGCTATGGATAACTGCACATTTTGAAGGGCAGGTACATCTTTATCTATGGATTTTTTCTCCCTTAAAACTAAGGAAAAATCTGGTGAAACACCCAGAAGTAGGCCAACAAATGGACCACAACAAGCAGTAGTTATGGAGAATGTCCTTTTTCTTGACAGGAAAACTGTGTACACAATGTTTTGGGCTCTTTATTTTCATAAACCCCTTCTTAACAATCAATGAAATCCTTTAAAAGCACTATTCTAGAATTGTTTAGAGGTGAGAATCCAGATTGCTGCCTGAAACGACTTTCTCATGGATGCCAAGTAATCTCTGAGGTATTGCATAGAGGGCTGGGACAGCTCATAGCTGACACCTACTTGTAATGCTGCCAGAATCAGGGTCTTCTGCCAAAACTATGTCTTTGAATGTTTAATGTATATTAAAGCAACTTGAATGTAGTCAACAAAGACTGAGAAGGAGAATGGTAAGTTATAGGTGATACTTTTCTATTCTCAGTACATCACATATTGATATAAGCCTAGACTCCTTTCTTCCTGCTTCACCATTTTTATTTTCTCTGTATTGCTTTGTCAAGAGGACTGGATATTGAATAAGTGAATAAGAGCAAATTTAGCTGTGCTTGCCAAAGCAGATAGGACTTGTTTTATATACAGTCAGTGTAAGATTAATGGAAGTAATTCTGGAGATCCAGATATTGCAATGATCAGCAATATGGATTTCTATACAAATAATTAGACAACATTATGCATAATTCACAAACATAGACTACTCTGTATTAGATGGGGCTTCAGTACCATGAGGAAAAGAAATCTGAAAAGACAAGGAGGTATTTTGATAAATGACCAGTTCCACCCTCTTCTGCTATTTCCCGCTTCTGAACAYGGTACTATGTCTGTGATAGAGCTTTCTGTGCTTGAACCTTATGCCCTTGCTCTGGTGAAACGTGTTAGTCTCCAGGAATGGCTAAAAAGCCAAAACTTATGTCCTTGGACTGCTGAGACAGATAATCAAATTATTGAGCATCTACTGTGAAAAGACTGAACACTCCACAAGAGAAACATCCTCAGTAGTTCCACTTGTATGATCTGCCTCCTGCATACTTCCTGATGTGTACTTCATTGGCTTCAGCTGGGCTCAGGAATATTTCTGTGGATTAAATATAAAACAATTTAATTKTATGCTTAAAAGTACATGTCATCTAGATCAGTCTGTACAAGTAAAACCATTCTAATATGTTCCTTCCCTTCTGTGCATTTGGGTCCATGAAAACATGACAAAAAGGGAAGGGAGATATGTATTAGATGTATATCCAGCTTAAAGTATTTGTAGTCCCTCATATTTTTAAACTTATTAAACTTATGAAAATTTAAACATTAAATAAGTTTAAACCTCATATTTTTAATGCAAAAGGTGATAGGTTCAGACCTAGGAAGGTAGATACTAGGAAGAAAGTTTTTATGATGAGTGTGGCAAAACACGGGAACAGATTGCCCAGAGAGGTGATGGATGTTCTATCCTGTAAAATTTCAAAACTTAGACAGGGCCCTAAGCAAACTGATCAAGTTGAAAATGTCCCTGCTCTTTGCAAGGGAGTTGGACTAGATGGTCTTTACAGGTCCCTTCCAACAAAAATTGTATTGTGATTTTATGATTCTATATAATTTAAACATATAAAATCAAGAGAAAAAAATAACTTTACTATTAACGAGTAATCTACTTCCTATCTTCTCATCTGAATTAATAGGAAGGGAGAAAAGGAAAATAAGTACTCCTACACCACCAATGTCATACAGGGACATACTACCAAAATTAATACTAATGGGTATGGAAAGGACAGCACTTCCTTAACTGTTGCCCCTTCCCAGTGTATATATGCCCAAAATACTTCTCTTCACATTAAAGTGGTTGGTGAGAATGAAGGCCAGGATGCTAGCCAACTGCTGATATCTCAATTAGGAGCCTTTTCTTACTATTTCATAGAAAATAAAATAATTTAAAATAAATTTAAAGTAATATTTCTTAAATGTTCAAAACAGGAGGGAAAAAAGAGAATAAACTCTATCGGAGGATTTTTTCATCTACTTGTTCTGCTGAACAACAGATATCAGAGACATGCAGAAAGGAAGCCACATGCACTGTATCACTGAATACAGACACAATACCAAAATTATACACATCATTTAGACATTGAAAATTTCTCAGTCCATTGAATTTGATGCTGATAGAGATAGACTTCCTTTGAAAGAGCAATGATCTGCATTCCTTTTGATCAATGTCTCGGGACAGTCTAATATTATTTCACTTCAGGGTAACAACAAGTCTGCAATTGTTTCTTTGTAGAATACTTGAGCATAGGGGAACTGTCTGAAAGATTAATATATGGAGTGTTAACCAGTTGTGACTCTGGCTGTCTGCACGTACATGTCTGTATGTCACAAGGTGGCTTTACAAATATCCATGGGAGAAAAAATTCATTTTTGTCCCTGGTCGACCAAGCCTATCTTCTAATGGTGCTGTGAGGATATATTCCCACCTTCAGAGCCATGAGTATTGACACTGTCCTCAACACTTCAGACTTGAAACTTGCATCTAACTGGTCACATGTGAATGTTTCTTCCTGACTTACATGTGTGTATATACAAACTATATTTAAGCTAAAATGTGAGCCTGGCAGTGCAGAGCTATGCCTTATTTTAGGTTGAGGAAGCACCTCATGGCAATTAAAATTTGTTCTAGTCTCCTTACACACAGTACTGACAGCTGGATATTACCATATGGATGAAACCAATTTTGGGATCAGGTAAGTTAAGAAAAAACATCCTTGTGTTAATCAATCTGGTTTTGCACTAAATCTGGAATTCTTTTTTGCTGGATGGAATGCAATTCATGCAATTCAAAGTTTTTTTCTTGGTTTGGGTTTTTTTCTTTGCTTTGTTTTTACATTTTGAAGTGAAGATGTAAAATTTCTCACAGCAAAGTACAATTCCTAAATGACATTTAAGCAAAATATATGTAATTTTAAGAAAAGGAATAAAAGATATGGAAATAAAATCAAGTGGGTTTTTTGTATTTTCAAAGGTCCTTTCATCTTATTTTCTTGACTATTTTTGTTTCATGAGCAAGATAAAATGGGTCTTTTCACAACTCTAATAAAAGGTATAGTGTAACATGTAAACTCAGTCAAATATGCTATAAAATTGTTCCAATGTCTTAAAAGTTTAAATAAATGGCATTAAGACTGTACAAGTTTTTGTCATTTTAAAAGCAATAACTATTTTTTTAAATTACCTAAACCTCCAAAAATTTGTATGTCAGCTGCTGGATAAAATTATCATAAATATATACTGAAAATGAATGTGAATTTTTMGAAGTGCCGGGATTATGGAGGCAGTTTAAAGAGTGAAAAAGAAAGAAGTACTTGGTTTCTGCCTATTCTGTAAAATGAGCACTATTTATTAATGTTTTCCCTTCACAGCAAAACTACTGGGCATCTTAGAAAATTGACATTTTGGTATATAAGGATGGATGGATGTCAATTTATTTACATAAACTTTAAGGATATGTACTGATATAATTCCAGAGAAAAATGGTGAGGTTTTGCTCAAGTAACGGAGTTCAAAAAAAGCCAGGATTCTTAAGAAGAAGCCGAAGTTTATTATAAAAGAAATCTTCTCTAGGAAAGTCCTCTCATATTTTCCTATTACATTGTCCAGAACAGTGGACTTTAAGAGGCTTAACACTGAAATGTTAGCAAGCAATACTAATGTGATAGCTTGGAAATTTCTTTAAGCAATACTCAGTCATGCTAGACATATTACAGTTATATTTAGTTAGAAAATAAATGATGTTTTAGGCTTTTCTGTGAAGCAAAGAAATCTAGCGGGAAGTAAACTATCAGGTGTAAAAATCTTCAGATGTTCCTTTGGTGATGCCTTACACATGATGATGCTCTTAAGGATGATGTATGCATTGATTCATGACAGTTCTTGAAAAACAGCAAGGTAGAGAAACTCTATTTCTGCAAAGTAAGTATTTGCTTTCACAGGCAAATCCACAGTAAAATTAACACAGTTTTCTCTCCCCCAGGGTATCCACTTAAGGGAATTTTCATACAGGTCCATGGTAATGAAAGTTAGAAAACAGCAATATCACTTCTCCTCAAACAGGTAGTTAGCATGTCTTAGAGACTGGCTGAAGGGAAGGAAATGGGAAGGCAGCAACTTTCCCCTCTAAGAAAGCCATAGGACAGAGGACACCCCATTGTTAGAAGGCTCTTGCGAAGATAGGATTAGTTTGTCCAGTCTGTTTTGTATGATAGATCAAGACAGTTGTTGCTGGTCATTGTCAAATGTTTAGAATATCTCTGTTAAACATACAGGAAAAACACTGAGGCACAATGGAATAACTGCACTGCAAAYTTTTGTTGAGGAGAAACTGAAAACTGAAAAACTTAACCTACTGAAATATGTATTTCTTATTGGTGGATGCCATCTCAGATAATGATAATTGAAAAAATATTAAAACGTTTAGGAACAGATGAATTGTAGGTGCTGCATGTTTTACTGCTTGCTAGTATGGAAAGCTTAATCCACAAAGGAGTCATTTATGTTACTGCAGAGCAGAGCTACCAATGCATTCCTAGACTTACATAGTCCTGGTTTATACAATTACATAGCTGAAATGTTGTTCAGAGGAAAGAATTTATTTTGAACTAAAGAAAATTGTACTAATTACACAATTGTAATTGTTCAATTGAAATTGTACTAATTGTTTTGCTTAAAAAACCAGATGTCCCAAGTTAGAATACACTTTGAAATACAGAACTAAAGCTGAAGGGTGTCACAGAGAGCTTCTCTTCGTAAGAGAGTGAAAAGGATGAAACTTAATTTGAAATTAGGTATATCTTTGTTCATAATATAATAAATGAACATTACAGTGGCCCTTACAATGCCATCCTCTACTGTCCTTGCCACCTACTCTGTCCTGATTAAGGTCATAAACTGTTTTCATACTGGGTTTTCAGAGTTGGGGTTCTGCTATGTAGACAGAAAAATAATTTTTTAATGTCATAAACTTCTGCGTGAATACTCAAATATGGAATTAGACAGCTTTAAATCAATTGCAGGCTGCTAAAACACTGAGTTTGCAGAATAGAGGAGTGCATTTCTTGTGTTTGAAGGTATCTGAATCTTTGAAGGCAGTTGCCTCTTGCAAGTTGCCTTAAAAGCACAGATTAAAGAATACTTGCTTAGTTTTTCTTGCATTTTATTTTGACTTCTCTCTTTTCATTCCAGTGTTACGATAAATCAAGCATCATGGAACAGCTAGACATTTCACTTAACTAAGACTTCTGATTTGTAGCGAAATCTCTTGATGAATTCTTGATGAATTATCTAAGCTTTCTGCATAGTGCCTGGGGAAAGGGTGAACAATTAGGAAAGAGATATGAAATACTCAGGGAGCAATCCTTTGCCTTAGTCCTGCATTCTTTTAAGTCCAGATATGAAAAATGGGGGATCTTAAAAGGAAAATGGTTCTATGCCATCCATGGAATGTATTTTGATTGTATTGTGAAGTAAAAAATTTCCTCTGACATTGGCCAGGGCTTTTTTTTCCTCAAAATATTTGGTCAAATATATGTATAGTCAATACACAAAATTAAATCTGTTATACTGAATGCATTCTGAAGAAGCTGACCAGACCCAGTACACAAGGACTGACAATTCTTTGTGTCCAATTCAATCATGATTTAGGCTGTGGTAATTACACAAGGCAGCCAGGAGTAACCAGTAGTGAACTTGATTGGGAAAGTCTGCATGGTTTTTCTTTTCTCTTTTGGCAGGTGAACACTAGGAACAGTGGTCCTAGTCACAGGATTAAGTCTGTACAGAACTTAAAAAAGAGGTTTAATGCTTCTGATGTTTAATGCTGTGTTGGAAGACTAAACTTGTTGGTCATTATATCCTGTATTGCTCCCCAAATACTGATAGGTCAAATATTAAAACCTGAAATATGGATGACAAAACTGATCTCAAACCAAAACTTGAATAAAAAATTGAGGCTGGAAAGGATTTACTTCTTCCCTTTTGGATAGGGATAGGATTTCTTGATAGGATTTCTGTTTTGTGAATGTTCTACATACTCAAACAAATATGATCCTGTTCATTTAAAAGTTTTCAATTAATTTAAAAAAAAAAGGAAAAATCAATAAAGCTTTCTGAAGTGATTTGTATTTATCATTCTTTATGGAATAATTTACTGGAAAGAAATTCTGGAGGTTTTAATAAGACAACAAATTTCATTGTATTCATTCTTATCTGCTTCAAAGATGCATGTCCTCTTGAAAGATGAAAGTGAAATGGCAATGTGAAATCAATTGAAATTATGTATTCAATTGCTCTTTTAAGTGTTCCAGCCTAAATATTACTTGACAATTTAGACAGACTAAATTATTATTCATTGAATGAGTGGAGTTTTGGCACAAATGCTGATGACAATTACCAGAAATTATCTCTGCATTGAATATTTATTGTAAATGACAACTGGATTACCTAGTTTTCTGTGGTTTCAAAAGATTAACTGTAGATTAATATAGGTCTATGCAATGTTAGAATGCCTTAAAAAAAATTCTCTGTTGGGTGTTTTTAAGACTAAGGGTGAGTAGAAAAATGAGAAGGAAACCTTCGTAGATGAAAAATATAGAATCAAAATTAATAATATTCTTATTGTTTTTATTTTCTGATTTTCTCAAAATCTTAGATGCATCTGTACAGAAAGGGAGTGACCTGATAGAAAACAGCTCTGCAGAGAAGGTTTTGAGAGTCCTGTTGGACAATAAATTGTCCATGAGCCAGCAGTGTGACCTTTTGGCCAAGGACAATGGTATCCCAGAGGCTATCAGAGATCATTGGCAGCAGGTTCTGGGAGCTGATCGTGCCCCTCAATTCAGCCCTGGTGAGGCCACATCTGGACTGCTGTGCCCAGTTCTGGGCTCAGTGCAACACATGATTAGGGAACTGGAGCATCTCTATTACATGGAAAGGCTGAAAGAGTTCGGCCTCTTCAGCTTCAAGAAGAGGTGACTGAGAGGGAACCTCATCAATTCTGTCTCAGGGTCTGCAGAGGAGGGACCAGGCACTGCTTAGAGGTGCTGAGGCAACCGGCAATAAGTGATGCACAGAAAGTTCCATCTTAACATGAAGAAGAATTTTATTGTGTGAGTGACTGCACTTGAACAGATTGCCAGAGAGGTTGGGGAATCTCCCTCACTGGAGATATTCCACAACCATCTGGACACAATCCTGTGCTGAGTGCTCTGGGATAACCCTGCGTGAGCAAGGAGTTTGGATCAGATTACCGACAGTCCCACAGCGTTCCCTTCCAGCCAGACACATTTTTTGATTCTATATTTTGTGAATATGTGATTTTATTAATGAAACACTTTTCTTCATTAACAAAGCCTTTTGGACTAAGAAAATAAGCTTAAAATGGGGTTTCATTGTGTTAAAAATATTGTGTACTGTTAATCTCAACATTTTTGAAATCACTGCAAATCTGACCTATTCCTTAGGCAAGAAAATGTTCTGCCCAAGTAGATTTTATTCCAAAAATCAGGTGGACAGGAGTGTCCCATGTGATTCAACATGGAAGACTATTCATTATTTTAGTCTAATACTGAAATTGGACATCTGTTTAATTTTCCTTAAAGAAAAGAGTCTCCTCTCATAGAGGAGATCTCAGCATGTTCCCAGAAAGCTCATCCATTTGCTTTGCTTATTTCATGGTTAGAAAGTATTTCCTAGTAATCAGCCTATTTTTCTCCTTCTACCTTGTCTGCCCCAAGCATAAGGAATAAATTATTCTCGTTTGCAACAACTATGGAATATATTTAAAAATGCAAAAAGCATTATGTCACAGTGTTTTCCTTCTCTAGACTAAACAGAGTTATTTTCTCTGCTCTTCCCTTCCAAGACAATTACCAGCACTATGAGCATTCATGCTGCCATTCTCTAGATTTTTTCCATTTGAGCATGTTTCTCCTGACACGGCAAATCTGAATCCCAAAATATACTTCTTTTGTTAAAGGCCACATTGAATGGCTTGAGTTGAAAGGGACACTGAAGGTCACACAAATCCTGTTTATCACAGAAAGGTCTGCCCTTAGAGCAATGCCATGAAAATGTTGACTCACACTAACCATTAAATCCTTTCCTGCAGATCTGACATCCAGTCAGTTGTTACACATCAGCTCTTATGAAAGTGATTATTCATGCCAAGTGCAATGCCTTGTTTTTCCCCATCTGATTAAATTAAAAATTATCTCTTTGGTTACTAAGGGAAATAAAGGATCACAGTTTGTATTTGCAAATATCAGTCCCTACAGTTTGATCTTGAAAGACTGTTTCCACAGTTGGGATCTCTTGCCATGTACCTACAGGGGAGGAACAATTCCCAGTATATTCCATTGGTAGGACGTGATTTGTATGGTGTTAGAAACAGCACATAACTAGTATCCCTTATTTCTGCAAGTCTGTGCTTCCAGAGAAATATTTCTTCCTCTATGTTCATCAAAAGCTTCAGTTAAAGCTCATTTTTCTCCTCCTGCCCCAGTGACTTTCCTTTGGTTTATCAAGACCGAAGGCCAAGAGTAGAAATATATAAGTTGATGCAACAGCAGTACATGGCATGATAGATGGTTCCCCCTCTTTGCTATTTCACATCCAACCTGACATTTTTTCTGGTTTATCTTGTTTAGGGTCCCTCACACCCTGAATAGTGGGGAGTAATTCTGTGGGAAGCTGAGGATATTTGAGCACTATTTTTTCACAGTATTACTGTGATTGTTTGAATTTATAATTAAAATTAAGGTAATTGAAGAATGTTTATGATTCTTATGTCCCCACTGGTTTTGCTTCCTTTAATTCATGAGTATGGTTGCCAGTGTGCACGGATGGGAAAGGGTTTAGCAGATGAGAATTCTGTCATTCTGACATGGTTTAAACATGTGTAATGTCCATCTCTCCAGGCTTAAGAGAACCAACATTTCAGCTTACTCTTCTCTATGTCATTTGCAATTTTTAGAGACAGTATGACCTTTTTGATCTTTCAAGAACTGGCTTGCCCAGCCTTTGTATTTCAAACTGGGTAAACTTTGCTTATAAATGCCAAAGTTACTTTAATCTTTCATGCCTATACCTTTATCTGTATCTGCATTATCTTTCATTAGACTCGCCTAACTTTCTAGTTGAAACAGAGGAGTTGAGGCAAACTAGGACAAGATACTGCCAGAGAGTGGCTATTTTTTTATCTGTTTAAAAATCAAAATAGTAAAACCACCATTTTACAAAATACTAGAATTATTGTCTTAAATATGCAAATAGTCTCTGTGCAAAAGTGACACATATGTTAGAAGTCCTAGGTCTTAATGAATAGATGTCAAAAATCATTTTAATTATGCTTCTCTTCACAGCAGTATTATGAGTGCACTGGTTCTACCAATTGCCTTGTCCAAGCTTGCAACAGCACCCATGTGGAAAGCAAAGAAATATCAGTATTTTTAAAACCACACATGTTTATGTGCTACAGTTAACCAGTGAATTGTAAGACCTTATAGTAGAGGTCCAACATGGAAATCAAAAGTTCATACTTTTAAAGCTGTGTATCTCCCTCCTTTGCAGGTTCAAAGACTGTAAGCCTCTGATATTCAGATATTGAACAGATGACTGATGAGTGATACAGTGCATCCTCTTTAGGAAAAATCATTTTTAAAAGACACATTTTTACAGTTAATATGAAATTTGAGAAAGAAGCTACACACAAGCTGCATGTGTACAATAACCCAGGCAGTCCTGGGTAAATCTGGAACCACCATATATTTTTTTCATTTCCTTAGATGTTTCTCCAGGCTTACTGCTGTGTCAAAGCTCAGGATATGATACCTGACAGTGTTTAACAATTGCCACATTTTATTGCTCTGCATTTACCTCAGTCCATTTAAAACTCTCAGCCAATATTTGGGCTTGATTACACTATTAGGGTCAACCATGGGCTGTTCCCTGTAGTCAGGATAAGGCAGCTCTGTTTTCAAGGGGACAGATTTTATATAAGATTTCATATGAGATATAGATCTTTTATATCAGCCCACTGAACCCATAAGGGATTACTGATATTGACACAGTTTAATACTAGGAAGACAAACAAACAGCTTTTAAGAGAGCACAAAACACTTTTGATTACTTACTCAGAATGAAATTATTGATTGTTTTATCAGGCTGTGTGCTTGTATGAAAAGGGCAGGGTCAAAGAAAGAAACAACAAAACAAAAAACCCAGAAGAGACGAATGGCAGTCTTCAGCTGATGGGTACTCAGACTAGGCACAGCAGCTACTGCTATGGCTTGTCATAGAGCAGCCTTATATGTTCTTGTGAGTGCAGGCATGTGCTTAGACACAAGGTGTTTCACCTGGTATTTTTAATTGTTGCAAATTACATTTCAGTTGGCTTCTGTGATGGCTAGTGCAATCTCTCCAATTATTTTAGCTGGCAACTACATTAAATTTTCTTGTTTAACAATAGCTTGCCTCAGAAAACTAAAGATCTTTTTATATGTAAATTTCTGGAAAGATATTTGATATCATTTCTAAGTGACCATATTATAAAACCTTTTATGATTGCCAGTAGTGTTGTTATAAATCTATTTTGCATAATAATTAAATAGTATCACTCCAAACCCAAGAAGTCATAGACCTTTTGTCATCATTAGACAAAATCAGGCTGAGTGTAAACACAGCCTAGTTTCCTCCGTGTTTTTGTATTTGTATGCAGCAATTGTCAGCATGTTGGCAGTGGACAGTGATAAAGTGCATTTTTCTGCTTGGGTGGTTAGCCCTTTCATTTTTACAAGTGACAAAATAAAAATCTGTTGAAGAGTGAACATGCTGCTTTCACTGTGTCATCTCAGCCCTGCGGGTCATTTTATTATAAAAATGTAAAAATCCAGTCAATTTTATTTAATCAGCTGAAAAGGAAAAGTGTTTCCAGGTCATTAATCAAGTGCTCCTTCTCTGTGGGAACTTGTCTCTTCAGAAACTGCCATCTGAATCATTAATAAAGCTGAAAAGATTTTGTGCCAGCAGGTTTTTGAGAAACCTAGATGTTATCAATATAACYGGAGTAAAGTAATTTGAGGTCAACAAATAAAGCTTTATATATTCATTGCTTCAAAAGCTGAATATTGCCTATTGAAAAATAATTAATTATTTTTAAAAAGCATTTAATTGTTGGAAAATATACAACTGTTTAGAAGGTATTTGATAATATATCCCATAATTACATGTTTTCTTTAATGTTACCTAACCATATATTTACAGTAAACTTCTATGTGAATTGATCAAAACATGATGAGACATTAAGAAGAGATAATTACTACTGTATCCGTAATAATAATGGTAGTAATTAAACCACAGAGAACTACATTCAAATAATGTCAAGCTGGAGATTTAAGCCTCTATTAACAAAGACACTGAAGGCACTCACTGCTTTTTAGCACATTCACCTCCATGCATGCCTTGGTGCAGCAGCTTGTGCAATTGTGGCCAAATCTCCATGTACCTTTTGTGGCAGGCAAGGAGAACACACTTTCTCATGAACATGTTGCGTGATGAAAAGTGTTTCCATCCCACAGGACGGACAAGTCGAAAATCTTACATGATGTTGGAATTGGTAGTTTTTTAACTACCAATAGAAATAGCAGAAAAAGAGTAGAAAATAAACATGAATGTGAGAATTACACCAGTGTCCATTCATGTTCTTACCTGCCCTTGAGAGACTAAGTTCTGATTCTTTCACATGTTTTCTGGAAAAAGAGAAGTACTGAAAGGAGGAAACTGAGTTTCATAAACGAAAAAACTGATATTTGTTTTCATTTTGCATGTAGAACATAGTTTCTGGTATGTGCTTTTCATCAAAGAGAGCAAATATTTGAATCCAGGTGCCCAACTGCTGCCTCAGGACTGGTTTCTTATCTCCAGGCTTCCCCTGAAAACTGTTCATTAGTTTTTGACAAATATGAGCATGTTAACTAGAGAATTCCTTCTGCCAGGAGCTTCCTATTCAGATTATTTATGAATAACTGTTTTTGTTCATACTAATGGTCTCTGGAATTAGGAAGATAAGAGAAGCTTGCTTGATTTATATTTCCTGCTTTACATTGTATCTTTTGTGATTCATTGGATTGACCCCAATTAAATTAAATAACTAGCTTTTCCTAATTACATTTAGTGTTTTGATAGGTAAGAAATTAATTTTGATTTCTGAAAATGTTAAAGTTATAATTTCAAAAGCTACATAAATCTATGTCTATTCAGGAGGGCAGTATTTCAAACTATGGATGAGCATTTATTCACGCATATTCTAATGACAAAATTCAAGCATATTCAAGTCACAAAAAATATGACAAAAATAGATCCCATGTCAGTTTTTCCCTGTTTTTTTAAAGGTATTTTTAATCTCATACAAAGTATCTGAATTAAGATGTTGATTTCTTCTCAGTGAAAGTTCAGAGCTAATATTCAATATTCTGAATTCAGAACTATCAATATAATTTAGATTGCACTATATTCTTCCTAACAATGTGCACTCAACAGTTAATGCTAATCACCATCACTCTCATAACATATTGTAGACTGAAGACTTTTCCTAGATAGTCCTGTATCTCTATAGTGAGATTCCAATCCATGTAAATTCTGCACAAGACTCTGGATGTCCTTGGTTACATTGGACTTTGCTTAATGTGGAAGATGGTTATGTTGTCACAACTGCATGAAGCTTGGCATGCAGGCTTGCAACAGGCCACTAAAGAGCCAGAATCTAATCGCATTTAGACTAGTTCAATTCACTTGGAGTTACTTGTTTGTACCTGTGTAACGGAGTGAAAAAGAGCCTGCAGGTCAACAGCAGCAGTAATTACTTGTCCACTAGGATCTGAACTGAGGCCACCAATGCATTTCACACAGTTGATCACACAGTCATTGGATGGTAAGATGTCTTGTCCTGAGAAACAAAAGCTTCTCCTAACATGAATTTAGTAGTGCAGGGCTTCAGAGTCCATTTACCAATCCCCAGGACTCAATGGCTCATGAGACTAGTAATGTGTTATGAAGTCTCTCACCATCACAAACTTACACTTTTAAGAATATGTGTGTGTGTGAGCACATGCTGCTTTTTTCTCTCCCTGTAGAAAATTGACTTAGGGTGTCCTGCTAGCTTTGGGGAAGAACATCTTTACCCTGCTGTGATAATTTGAGAAGTGCCAGAATTTTGTGATTCAAAGTAGGTTTCTTCTTTCTTTTGTACATTTTTTTCTCTTAAAATGAAATGTCAGAGCTATTTTAGTCCTAATATAGCCTAATCACTATTACAGTTATCTAAAATAAAATGAGCTGTGTAAATAATCTCATTTTACAATTTAATTTTCTCCAAAATCACAATTTTTATAATTATTCTATATCAAGAAAAGAAAAAGTATGGAATTTTGTTTGAAACTATAGGATTGAAAAAAATGCTGTTGTAAATCACAAAGCTCTAAAAAGTTCTAAATTATCACAGCAGGAGTAAAGATGCTATAAAAATGATAAAATAGCTAGCAAAGAAGCTTAGTCCCAGTACGAATGAAAATTCCTACAATCCCTTTGGTAAAAGACCTAGTAATTTTTCTGTAATTGGTGTTAATCATTGTTGGCAAGAAAGTATCAACAACTCTCATTTAACTATGTCAGTTACCATTAATATAAATCTTTCAGGACTCATTTTTATGAACACATATCTTGCACATTGGAAAATCAGTATTCTTCAGTTGTAAAATAGATTAAGCTGGGTCAGAAAATGTGGAGCAATGTCTACTTTCAAATTTACCAATTTTCTGGGTTTGTTCTGTTGCACAGACATCTACTCCTCCTGAAAAAGGGCTGACTGGTTGATTTCATAGAATCATAGAATATCCTGAGTTGGAAGGGACCCACAAGGATCATCAAATTCAACTCCTGGTCCTTCACAGCACACCCCAAGAATAATACCATGTCTCTGAGAGCAATATCCAAATGCTTCTTGAACTCTGTCAGGCTGGTGACACTCCCACTTCCCTGGGGAGCCTGTTCCAGTGCCCAACCACCCTCTGGGGGAGGAACCTTTTCCTGATATTCAAGCAAGCCCCTGTCCCTGTCCATGCCCATTCACCCAGCTCCCTGCTGCCTTGTCATAGCTTCATGTAATTCCCTTGGCTTCTGTCACCAGTCACACAGAGCAGAGATCAGGGCCTGCCCCTTCTCTTCCACTCACAAGGAGGTTGTAACTGCAGTGACGTCTCCCCTCAGTCTCAGGCTGAACAGACCTGGTGACCTCACCTGATCCTCCGATGGTTTCCCCTCAAGGCCCTTCACCTTCTTTTCTGCCCTTCTTTCGACTCTGGTAGTTTAATGTCTGATACTGTGGCACCCAGAAGTGCCCCCAGCACTGGAGGTGARGCTGCCCCAGTGCAGAGCAGAGCAGGACAATCCCCTCCCTTGCCTGGCTGCTGATGCTGTCCCTGATGCCCCCAGGACACGCTTGGCCCTCCTGGCTGCCAGGGCACTGCTGGCTCATGTTCAGCTTGCCACGGACCAGAGCCCCAGGGCCCTTCCATGGCTGCTGTGCAGCCTCTCGTTCCCCAGTCTCTAGGTACATCTCTGTGTACATGGAGTTGCCCCATCCCAGGTGGAGAATCTGCCATTTTCCCATGTTAACCTTCATACAGTTGGGGATTTCATAGCCCTCAGATATGTGGAAGTCTCTCTGTGGGGCCTCTGCCTTTGAGGGAGTCAAAAGCTCCTCCCAGCATTGTATCACTGGCGAACTTATATCTTTACTTGTCAGTAAAACCTCCAAACACACAAACCATGTTCGTTTATGCTTGAAGTTGAAGACACTGGGTTGACTTATACATACAGACTTATGGGTTGACTTTAACATGCTGTCAGTATTGAAATGCCATGTAGCATATTTTTTCTCTTTCTTGCTCTTTAATGTCAGAAATGTGAAACTATTTCTCATTCTATCTCAATCTCATTCAGTACACTTGTCAACATAAAAATCTAATATCATTACCTCTATTGTTACCACAGTTCACAGGATAATGTACTTCTGTGTGGCATGGGATCTCAGACTGGAACTGACCTCTTTTGGTCACTTCACTCTGATTTCATACTCTGATTTTTGGCAAGATCTTGCCAAATTTTCTGTCTTGATTTTTTTTGGAATCACTTGTTTCTTCAGCTTTGATTTTATTTATATCTTCTATTCCTGAATATGTTTGAGTACTACACTTTTAGCTTAGTRATTTATTCTGCCTGGAGCTTACTGATAATCAAAGACTATCATTCTGATAGACTGAACTACATTACTTTATGACCTCTCTCTGCTTTGAGCCTTTGAGCAGACTATCCTTTGCTTCTGATCTACTATACTTTTTCTGTTTTTTTTTTTTTTGTTTTGTTTTGTTTGTTTGTTTGTTTTAATTTTTCGTCTTTCTTCTCCTCTCCCTCGTTGTCTGAGTGGCTAGAATTTTCCCAGTATTTCAAATCAGGCCACATCAAGTCCTAAGAAGCTTTTTTGCTAATTAAAATATTTTTGCATGTTTCTATACAGATTTCCTCTTCTGTATTTCTGCTTTCAGTGCAACTGTCACCAACTCCCTTGTTCAAAAGCATTCTCTGCTGATTTCCTTCTACTTCTCCTTAGCTAATGATTTCTCTTATGGAACTGCAACAAATGCTTGACTGAAATTCAGATAGATAAGAGCTTCTAAATGTAACTTTATTGAAGACAAATATCAGCTGCTTGATGATAATGCATTTTTACTTCTCAAAACCTTGGAACATTTTTTAGAATAAGAAGTCCTTTACCTTCCATTTGAAACCTTATAAAAATCTATACTCTTCATTTTGGTATTGAAATTTATAGTTTTTAGGTTTTCTGACTCAGAAAACATGAACTGYTGCTTTGTAGGAAAAGACACAAATATTATGCACTTGGCTAAATATGTGATATACAGAACTATACAGGACGTAGGATCAAATTCAATGAAAGATATAAAAAAAATTAAAGGATTACAGAGCRTCCAAATGAGGGCAACAAAGAAGGTGAAGGGCCTTGAAGGGAAACCATAGGAGGAGCAGCTGAGGTCACTTTGTTTGTTCAGCCTGGAGGAGAATGAGGGCAGACCTCACTGTGGTTACAATCTCCTTGAGAGGGGAAGAGAAGGGGCAGGCCCTGATCTCTTCTCTGAGTGCCCAGTAACAGGATCAAAGGGAATGGCCTGAAGTTGTATATTGATTTTTATCTGCAAATTTTTCTCTCTTTTTTTTTTTAATTTACATGAGCACCTAGTGTACAAAGAATATCTGTTGTACACAAAAGAAAATGCAAAAGGAGAGTAAAAAAGATATAGGTGTATTTAAGAACTAATTTCCTGGCTTTCTTCCTTGACAAGTAACTACAGGCTTTTCTGGTTTCATGTATTAATATTAAACACATATTAATAGCTTCACCATATCTATTTTTACCTCTGCAGTTTGTGCTGTTTTAGAATTAGCCTGTTACCTAAAATGTATAAAGGGAAACTCTGCATTTTTACTGCAGCAAAGGTATTGTGAAGCTATAATATCTCACCTAAATTCATAAAAATAAGTGGAATTATTTGGATTGTGGTTTGAGAAGCTGAAGCAAAATAACCCATTATCTTCTTAGAGCCTTTTTCTTCTGATTTGTGGTAAATTTAGTTTTGAGTAAAATGGGAATGTTTCAGATCCCTTCTTCAGGATAGATAGCACAGTATTGGTGTTCCATAAGCATCAAGAGCTTGGTTTTTTTCATAATTAGAATATCAGTTAATGAATTTTCTTTTCTGATTTTTTTATTGACTCTCATTGGAATGGTGGACATTCTTGAGTTTTTTGAAATTCAGCCTTACCATTCTGTGAAGATTTTCATCTGCTTTTTCCCTCCTCAGTACCCCCCTTCCAGCCCAATGCAGTAGACATATGAGTTACATTCTTCATAAAATACTAAGAATTTATTCTGATTTTTATACACCTCCTAGTAGCAAAACAAGAGATGCAAGTAGTATCATCCATTTTCTGTGAGTCTGGATTCCATCTAAATGTCTTAGAAGTGTACAGCTTGTCATAAAACAACTTCTTTTTTCTCTACTTTAGGGATTAATGCCAATATGACAGGGAAAAAAATTCAAATTCTTTAAAATCTACCTTCTAAAATGATTCTATATATACTTCAACACCAACTTTCTTTTAGTAATAAATATCATGAGCTGTTATTGTTATAATTTTGAAGATGCAATTCCTTATATGCAAGGAGAACTAAGATAACGTGAGCACTATTGCTTTCACCGTACCTTTATAGAAGTAAGTTCATTGGTGTGGCAATGGCATATTTTCATTTTAAGGGCAACAAGCTATGTGCTGAAAAAGCATGAAGATGTCCTATTGTCATGTTAAATAATATCTGAATGGGTAAGAATAGGAAAAGTGAAAATGTTCTTGAAGGTCATTTGTCATAGCTACAAGCTGCCACCTTGGACAGACAGTCAGTGATTGTCACCCAGGAATGAGAGCTCTGTACAACAAGTAAATTCTAAATTCAGGAGCTCTTACAACAAGTAAATCCCTACTTGTTGTATTACCTGAACAACAGAAAGGCCTCTATCCTGCATGACTGCAGGTGAATTTTGAAACAGTGGGCACCCTCACTGCTGTTATTCACTTAGTTCGGCATCCTTAGGAAGAGGAAAAGCAGGTGACAGATATACATAGGTAGTTCTTTGCAAAACTGCAGTGTTCCATAGGATAATGAAATATAAAACCCATAAATTTCAATAAAAAATATCACAATAATGCAATGGCTTTTCTCTACATTTTCCTTTTACACACACGGAGGACTTGTTCTGGAAAACTGTCGTAGGTCTACTGAATGGTTAGTGATCTTGGAGCTCCAGTTCTGACAAGTTTAATACACAAAAGGTGTATTAAAAATGCATTCATGCATAAAGCTATAAGATGCATGGGAGACTTAGGGTTTGGCTGGAGCAGATATTTGCATTTCATCTTCTATTTCTCTTGCTGATCCTTCAGTAGAATAATCTTATAAAAATAAAGCCTTTAATATGCTGAGTTTTCTTCAGAGCTCTAAAAGCCACATGTAAGTGATATAGAGAAGTTACTCCTTGTTTCTGGAATAGAGAAAACAAGAAAAAATAACTTGTTTTCACAACAACGTTCTTTTTTTTTTCATGGTAATCACTTAAAATAAGTGATTCCTGAAAAAAACTTTTTTTTCTAGTTTTGCAGTGCAACATTCTATTGTATCACATGATGAAATAGAAATAATTTATCAGAAAATTATTATCATATGCATAATATTAACTCATTCTACTTCAGTCCATTTTTTCTCCTTTCTCCAAAGTGGAATAATTTATTAGTTATCAATAATGTATGCTTATGTGTATTGTGCAGACTTCCTCTGTTTAATTTCTCAGTGGTTTTGACTAATGTTTCTACTTTTTGTGTTCTAACTGACAAATAATTTTTAAACTCCAATGTATTTATTCATTATAGGAACAAACTTCTGTAGTGGCAGATCAAGCTCTGAAGCTCTTATGTGCGCAACTGTCCTGCCACAGAAGACTTACTGCAAATAATAAGTAAATAATAAGCACTGTAGTTTTTGTCTGCATTTTTCACATGCATTGTATTTACCATCAGTACTGATTCCACATGTTAGTATGGATCTTATAATATCTAAAAGCATGAAGGACAACATTTCATTTTACAGAAATCTTTGGTTTGAGGGGTTTGGTTGTGTTTGTTGTACCATGGAAGGCATAATGGTAACCATTCTCAGCTTGTTTTAGGACATCCAAAGACAAAGAAACTTGTGCTTTTTTGAGACAAGTTTCGTCTTGGTGGTGATATAACTGTGCTTTGGAGAATACTAAGAAATAAGAAACAGATATTGAAGAAACATAAGAAACAGAATTGAATAAGGCCCACCAGAGGCTGAGGTAACCTTCAGAAGTTCCACAGTTTGGTTTCCAGGAGCTCTTTTCTTTCCAAGTGACAATGGCATTGGTGTCTTCCTCCTAAGTAATGTGGAAGTATAAATGTGCCTTTCACGTGTGTCTGGATCACTGTACAGTGACCTATCAAGTTATGGCACAGAGAAGGCTTTTATAAAGGATGTGTATTTGTGTCTGGGGCACAACAAATTTGTATGTGACTTCAGTGATTTTTAAAATCCTAAAAGATTGAGATAAACAATAAGAAATGAAGAATATATATTCTGTACCACATCAAATTATGCAGACTTAATATACCTTCAGAAATTCATTGGGCATAGTATGGTCAGCCAGACGTCAGAGGAATAGTTAC
Organism: Cardinalis cardinalis; assembly: GCA_014549065.1. Lineage (NCBI taxonomy): Eukaryota > Metazoa > Chordata > Aves > Passeriformes > Cardinalidae > Cardinalis > Cardinalis cardinalis. The sequence continues at coordinate 2,165,823 of JACDOX010000043.1, read as the reverse complement.
TCTCTTATCACTTCTAAGAGGAAAATCTAATTTCAAATTGAAATTTTAAAAAACTTTAGAGGATGGTTTGAACCCTTCTCTAGTGTGAAAAGCACTTTCAGAAAAGTTGTACTGTAACAGTGATGCTCTACAAGCTAAGTCTGAAGTTTGCAGGTCTGTGTTAAGAAACAGGTTGAGATAAAACTGTGAGATTAAAAAAAAGACATCTCTTGTCTGGTTTTTCCCTTCCATCAGGGTGATATTTTATCAAAACACAGGACTTGCAATTTGTATCACCAGAAATCTGCGACAGCTTTGTGTCTTGTTGCCTATCTGATCCTAGGTTATTAAATATTTAGATTATTTAAAAAGTTTATTTGGAACCAAAAATATTGTCGGTATTTGGTCAAATATGCTGTTGCACAGAGATCCAAACAGTGCTTAAAAATARTCTTATGTTGGCATAGGGAAATGTTTGCATGGGGAATGAAATCTCTAAGACAGAAAGGATAGCTAGTTGTGTACCTTATGGTGATGAGTGTCTCCCAGCAAGAGTCTTCAACTGGATCATATTCCCAAAATTGTTTTTTGACCATTTCTTAAAACCTCTCTGCCTGTAGTCTTGCATGTCCACTGCAGCATGTGCATGTTTCATCTCTCCTGATTGCTATAAAGTACATATAAAGCATCTAACTATCTTAAGGATGAACAAAATGCTGTGCTGTGTGATATCTTCTACATCTGTATGAACAGTTTTTACTGAATAATAACAAATGTCTTCTCTGAGTTCAGTTCAGTCAATTCTGCAGTGGGAACAGCTGGGAAATTTCTTTGTCTCATGTAAAAGTCACATACCTTGGTGATACATATTAGCAGCAGATCAGCTACCTGTTCCATTAAATCAGATGTAGCCCTTTTATCAGCTGGCTTTTTTACACAACCTTGTTATTGTTTTTGTTTCTTTTTGATTATCATTAGTTAGAATTTTAATACTGGAGGCTCTTCAGACTGATTATGCTGTGGACACCTTAGGATGTCTATCATCTCCTCAGGCAGCCTGGTGTATACCAGGGAGCCAAGAGGAAATACCTTGATTGTAAAGTTATCCAGATTATTTTCAAATAATTGCAAGAAAATAAAGCAGTGAACYGATATTCTCAAATGCAAAACAGCAACCTTGTTTTTATACTGACTTGCAAAGTTGCATCCTATTTTTTGTTGAAATGTTAATATAGTGTTTGGTAATTTTTTTCCAGATAAACCTATTTCTCTTCAGTGAAATTTGTCTCTTGTTTTGGATACTCATGCATTCTTTGAAAATATAAACATCATGCACTATTCAGACTCCTGTCACTAAGTTTAAAATGCATTCAAATTCAAAAACATTACTGTGAATTGAACAACTGATAGTAAATCTAAGAAATATAAACCAATTCTACTATGACTAAGGTTTTTTCATTCCCCAAATTTTCCTGGTGCCAGTGCTATATTGAAACTTTGTACTTAACTCTTGTCCCAGACTAGATGAGCCAAATAAGATTGGAAAGCAGGTTGTAGGATTTTGAACCTGAACTATGTGTCTTTTCTTGATTTTTAGGATATAACTGTTTTTTTGTTGTTTTCTGCAAAGATTTTGTTCTATAGACTCTTATTGAAGCAACCTAACAACATCTCAGAGCAGTGACCTTTCTGGCTCAGTTTTCTGGCTTAGATAACATTTAGTGTGACAGTTACTAAAAGGCAATTTCGCAATAGGTAGCTGCGGACAACAGATTGAACTCTTAAAATTAGTAGAAGAATTATAAAATCTTAATAGCAGGAATAAAAGTAGTTATTTATGCATTAATTGATTTAAATTTGGTGCTCAGGTCTCTGAATGTTTTCATTATAAAACCAAAATTTAGTGGAAAAGTTATATGCATAAGTCAGCTGTCCCCACACTTAACTATTCACCTTCATTTCCTCAGCTGCTGCTTATACACAATTTAAAATCTTTTTCTCCAGTACATGGAACTATTTACTATGAAGACAGACTAATTGGAGAGTCATTCATGCTAAGAATGTGTGGAGCTTTTGATGGAGTGCTGGAGCAGAGCACTGGCATGAAATGAATTGCTTAACCATAACACTTTTCACTGAATGACACTGATGTCATACGTAGTGGGAAACAATATGGACTAGAACAATGACACAAAAATCAAGTCTGAATTTTTAAATTAAATTTTGAAAACCAGAAAATTAGTTTGTTTTTAATAAAATCCCTGAAGTCTCAGTATAGGAAAGCTTATTTATTCCAGAACCACCTCCTCACTAGTTAATTTACTTGTGTGCACAAGCCAGCTTCTCCTTATGCCTCTTTCATGTGGTAGAGATACTTAAATCTTAAAGGTACATTTGTGGCACCATAAGATGACATTTTCATGGCATTGGGAATTGTCATTATATGGGTAACGTGGCAGCTCACATAATGTGCTGAAAACATTAATGAATTAAGGACCTGCAAAGCAAAGCAATGTAAAATGGCAGTCTTGTGGTCAGTCTTTCATTTTTTTAACTTAGATATGTTTAAATCTGGCCTTAGTAAAATCAAAGTTCTGTATTCACATTTTAAGTCATTGACTTTGCCTTATATTTAACATGAGAAGAACTTAATACATGATAGCATGACAGTATGTATCAGGGTGACAGATTTATATTAACCAGTACATGGGTTGTTTTGGTGGTTTGAGTTTTTTTCTTAAATTCAGGAGCTCAGAATACAAGCATGTGCTATTATCTTTTTTTAAATGCTAAAGAGTTGAGAAAAATAGATGGAGGTACCAATAATGTAATGATGTAGTAAAATGATGTTAAAAGAAAGTTGTTAATGTTAGCAAATAATAAGAGCATATTACTGTTCTTACCATAGTAACACTCTGTCTCTTCACTCAAATAGTGCTAAATGTAAGCATCCTATAGTTTTGTGAAATAAAGGAATGTGCAGCAATAGGACTTGTGTGTTAGAATATGATTGAAGACAGAAGAGGGTTACCAAAAGGCACAGATTGTAGGTTTGTGGGAAAAGGGGCTTGAGTTAGGTTATGAGGAAAGCCAAAAATCAGAATGCTTTGGGGGTCTCACATGAAGGTCAGATGCACTGAGTGTGTAATAAGTGGGAGGCAATGCAGCAGCCATTATCTTCCCCCTGACAAGAGAGCAGCTCACTGACCTCGTATGTTGACAAATGGAGAGGAAAACTCTGCGCTGAGATGTAAATTCCCCACGCAGGTCCCTCATGAATATCTTGTTTCCAGAATTCAAGCCAGTGACCTGGAAAACAAGGTTCCTCCCCAATCAAAATGACAGGCAGAGCTGGTTTCCTGTTAGGAAGACTACTAGATGTGTAAAAAAATTATGATTTCTGAGAAGAAAAAAAATGAGATGTCACACAGAGCAAAATATTACTTTCAAATGGTCTACTGCATCTCCCTTGAATGGCAGCTGTTAAGAATTCAATTGTGTGTATGACACACGGCAATGCAGGATGGAAGTTCTGTTGGGGAGCAAAAATGAATAGAAATTTTCAATTCAAATACTCATTTGAGAATATTTGAATATCTGTCATTCTTTTTAGCCTAAAGGTTAATTCTTGAAAAGAATTTCCATTAGTAACACAAATTGTAACCTTGTCAAATCCTCTTATGTAATGCATCAATGCTGAAAGATATACTCTGCAAAACTGTACTATTAAATACATAACCTTGGTTCATAGTGAATTTATACTTTTAGCAGTTTCTTTGATTTGTCAATTATTTGTATAAGATTTTATGGTTTTGTCTATGTACTTGTGTCAGCATTTAGAGAGCATTTTGTAAATGTTACTATAGTCTTTTTTGTATATGTATGTTCTGTTGCCATGCTCTCTTTATTTCATAGATAGTAATTAAGAAAATTGTATGATGCCATTGCCCTCACACAAGACAAGTGGCTGTCTAAGGAATTCTCTTCAGTATGACAGATTTCTCATTCTGTGCATGTATTCCAATGTTATATAAGGATGTCCATTATTATATTTCTGCAGTTCTGATTCCTTGTAAAGAGAAAAAGCAATTATAATATTTCTTTCTGGATGATGATTTAGCTCTTATTTTGCCAACAGTCAGGATGCAGAAATATAGAGTATTTGGATATCATAAAGTTTAATATTAAAGGGTACCCAAATTTGCACCATGGGGCATGGGGAATGCACATTTTTGTTAGAGACAGAAAGCCTAAAGGTACTGTGGTTCTCCAATCAACAGCTTTATTTACTTAAATAAACAAATAAAATGAAAGGAGTTAATGTTATAAATTAAGTTTTATTCTACTGTGGCTAGGTTTATTCTGCTGTGAAAACTTCAGACAGACCCCCTAAAAGTCTTGCAGAATGATGAAATAATTTCTTTTTATCATGATAACAAAATCTATTTTCCATATAATATTTTTAAAAGCTTTTGGCTTGGTTTTATAGTGAATTTAAATACCTATCTGCACTTCACTATATTATCTTCCTTCATTCTCTTTCATTCTCAGTTGTACCATGCACTGATATAATGATCATGCTGTTTCTGCTGCCTGGTAGAATTTTTGTTAAGAGACGGCATAGTTGGAGTTTGCACACAGATCTTAGGCAGAATGAATATGTTAATAAGTTCCAACCTCAGGTTGCACACTCAAATTACTATCAATTGTGCATGCAATTTTTCCAGGCTATTTGTTCTGAAAATAAGTACTAAATTATGCATTCAATACAGTGTCATGTATGAGTACAAAAGAGGAATTTGATCAAATATTTCCAAAAGGAATATTTGTGTGTGCAAATATGATGAAATTCAATTATTATATGTACCCACTTTAGCAGTTTGGAAACAGGAAGACAAAATCTTATCATATTGAAGGTGGGAATGAAATGCTTGAAAGGCAGGCAACTGAGCATGTGACTTAAAGTGGATATATGTATTTCATTTATTCGGAACCAGTCATTGGCAGGCCTTTTTTGATTAGTCTGCATAATATCCTGAATAGTGGAAAACTAATAGAGAAACATTCTTGTGAGCTGTCCCTAGTGAGGGATATGTTGTCAAGAAACTGCATTGCTTATAGTTGCTGTTTATTTCCTTGTTAAAGGCTGTTTACAAACTCAGACAGATTTGTTAGGAGAATACACTTTGGTCACAAATCTAAGATTGCCTGACACAGAAAATGTTCAGATCTGTCCAAGCAGGAGACCGTGAGCAGGCAGCATATCTACTCTGCTGCTTTGGCTCTGCTCTTTCATTACTTTTGTTTAAATGTGTCAATTAATTTTTCTTGGAATGGCAGGTATGAAGTAAGACCAACTGATGTGACAAGCATACAGGGTGTACTTGGTAGGGTGTGTTTTAAATAGTCTATGACTCACACATATTCTTTAAGTTTGTAACTTGACACCTTTTTTAAAGCTATAGCTGCAAGCCCTACATGCTCTGTCTCATGTACTCCAAAGCACATACTAGATGCCATCAATACTCTTCTAACATATTGAAAATTTCCAAGCTGTAAAGAAGCTCTCCCAAAGTAAATCACAATGGTTAACTATAGGTATACGTGTGTATGTGTGCATGCGCGCGTGTAAGTCAATTCCTCACTTTCAGAGCAATGGGAAACAAATTTGGGAGGTATTATGAAGCCTTTGYATGGAACAAACACAATTTTGGAAGAAAGAGGAATGATGCATTTGAAACCAGATAGATATAGATAACCTTAGAAAAGAAACACAATTTTAGATCCTCTTGGAATAAACACGTTAGGCAACTTCTGGAAACAGACAGCAGCTCCAGATATGTACTTGCTAGACTAATGTGAAGTCATGGAGTTGCAGATGAAAATAGCTTCTGAATTCATGTGGAAAGTTTTCCATTGAAGGTCCCTAATATAAACTTATGGACTTCTTGCTGGCCATCAAAGATACTCCTCCACTATATGGGTTTCCCAAGCCTCAAATCTTTTCTCAAAAAGGGATGAATTTCCCTGGGTAATTGTGGCAACCCTGTCCTGACATCAGTATTTCAAGTGCAAGCCAGGAGTAGACAATTGCATGGTAACTTTAGAGATCTATGACAATGATTCAGGGGCTGGTGAAATATGGCTAAACATGTGGGATTTCCTCTCCCCTGTGAAAGATGGCACTGGTAGGAAATAGAGAGTAGATGATTGCAAGTTTTCAAGTACAGGATGCAGTTCAGTAAATGAATTGATAGCCTATAGGGGGTTAGGCATCAAGCAAAGATCATTCAGTCATCACAATTTGTGAAGTTGGACAGTCTGCTCCTGTCTGCTCCAGGTTTGGAGGTGTGTGYAGAAGAGAGCTGAGATTCTGTGACACTGAAGACAATGTTTGTTAACAATCTAATGAACCCTGAAAGCATTATAAGACTTCAGGACCCTTGCCCATTATTGATACTGCAATCGTAAAAAAAAGTTCTTTGTTTTAATGGGGCAGTAAATTAAAAAAAATRTTGTTATATTTTCTAAGTGATAAAATTTGAACTTCTGCAGTTAAAAAATACATTTGCACTTGTTTAAGGATGCTAGTGTTGTTTTTCTGTTCAAAGAAAGGGGAAATTTTCCCGCATACAATTGGGAAGTCCTGTAAATGAGTTTGCATAGAAGTCAAGAGGGATTGGAAATTTCCCTTTTTGGCAGGGACTTTCAGATCCAATCTGAGAATGAGAAGTAAAAGATGCTTGCTGACATAGGCATCAGCATGGAGCTGAGCTTGCTATAAACTGTTTTCAAATGGGTTATTCTAAATTAGATTTAGCCATAGCCAAAGAATTTCTGCCTGCATTTTTGGGTTGGAAGATTATCTTTAAAACCAATTTTCAACAAATTCAGTGTATTGTGTATGTTCTGATCTACACTTCCAGGTTATAGGAAGGAGGATCTGAGCTGGAATTGCTGAGAATGGCAGAGTTACTGTCAGAAACTTGAAATATAGCACATGTTGTAGCATAAAAATAGCAGTTTCAAATTATCAAGACACCTCGAGTTGTGGAGTCTTTTTGTCTTTTAAGTAGTGTTACTTTTTCAAGAGGAGAAAAATCAAATGTTTCTGTGCCCTTAAATGTTCACAGTATTTTTCAAAAGATGTCTGAGATTTTTTTTAGGTGATATTTTGAAACCTAGAGATGAAAGAGTTTGAATTGAACCTGCAGTAGGTTACATGTCAATCACCAGTTGGCTTCCACAGAAATCTGTTGAGGATTAGCTCAATGAATACTATAAGGAACRTAAGGAATAATATTTAATTGTAATTGAGGAGTGGGAGTGTGAGGGAAAGACCTATTTTTCAGTCTCTAGAGACTTTGAACACTAGCTGCCTACAGAGAAACACTCAGACTGAGATAAACTTGAGGACACTTACCCAAAAGGAACTAGACTGATTTCTTTTCCTGGAAAGAAAACTACATTTAATCTTATTTGTTACTGCAAAAATATTTCCTCATCTTCATAATTTGCAAGCATCCTGATTTTTGGAATACAACAATTATTCTTACTGACAGGCCAGATAAAAAAAATAATGTATATAGAGCTGTAAATAAAATTCTGGTTAATTATGTGCAAAACAGTGTCCTTTTTCCCCCAGCTGGGGCTACTACATGCTAGGCTAAGTAAAATGACAAATTGATACACTGAAACATACTTGAATAAAAGTGAAGCTTATTTTTTTAAACATCAGATATACTAATTTCTATCTTTGTTTTCTATTAAAAGGGTTAAGGCAACAAGCACTCACAGGGTGCTCTTAAATAAAGAGATAAAAGGCTTGTGTGTGTGCTCCTGCAACCAGCTGTCCTTGGGCATCCCTTCAGATTTCTCCAAACACTTCACTTTGAAGTGTGAGAGTAAACAAATACATGTGAACTCCTGGCTTTAATAATACACAGGCAACCACTTCAGGTGAAATGTTCAGTCTGTACACAGCTATTCAGGTTTAGATACATTAATGTGGATCTAGATAGAAGGATTTTTGTGTGACATACCTACAGTTTTTCTCTGGGCCTCTCACTGAGCATTAGGAGACTATGATGGCAATTTTTTTCAAATTTTTTAGCCAGAAATTTGATTAGGAATGGTCTCAGGGACAGAAACATGGATATGTATTATGGAATTATAGAATGGCTTGAATTGGAAGGGAACTTGAAGGCAATCTTATTCCAACCCTCCTCCTGTGGGCTTCTACCACACCAGGTTGCTCAGAGCTCCATCCAGCCTGGTCTTGAACACTTTCAAGGATGGGGCATCCACAGCTTCTCTTGGCAAGCTGTTCCCATGCCTCACCATGCTCACAGTAAGTGCTCTTGTATAAAGTCCCTCTCCATATATCTTGTATGTTTCTTGTATGTTCCCTTCAGGTACTGGAAGGCCACAATTAGGTCACCCCTAACCCTATTTTCAACCTCAACAATTCCAATTCTCTCAGCCTTCCTCATAGGAAAGGTGATCCATCTCTCCGTTCATCTTCATGTTCCTCCTCTGGACTGTCTCCAGAGGTCCCTGTCCCTCCTGTGCTGACACCCCAGCTCTGGATGCAGTGCTCCAGGTGGGTCTCAGCAGAGCAGAGAAGAGGGGCAGAATCCCCTCCCTGCCCTGCTGCCCACGGGGCTCTGGATGCAGCCCAGGACACGTTTGGCTCTCTGGGCTGTGAGTGCCATGGCTGGGCCATGGGCAGCCTCTCACCCACAGCACCCCCAAGCCCTTCTGGGCAGGGCTGCTYTGGGGCTGTTCATGCCCAGCCTATGTTGAAAGTGAGCCTTGTCCCTGTGGATATCCTGTCATTGAGCTGTGTCAACCACACCACTCAGCCTGGTGTTGCTGCCAGTTTGCTAAGGGTACAATCAGTCCTTCCATCTATGTATTTAAGATGTTAAATAGAGACCCCTGAGGGACACTGTTTGACACTGATGTCCATCAGGACTCTGAGCCATTGACCACCATCCTCTGGACGAGGCTGTACAACCACTTTCTTATCCATCTAACAGTTCAGTCATTGAATAGAGCTCGCTCCATTTTAGAGAGAAGGATGTTACAGGGGAGAGTGTCAAAAGTTTTAGAGTCCAGAGAAATGACATCTGTAATCCTTCCCTTGTCCACTGATAGAGTTGCTTGATCACAGAAGGCCACTGACTTTGTCAGGCAGGACTTCCCCTAGTGAAGCTGTTCTGGATGTTACAAATCATCTCCCTGTACTCCTGAGTTTCTAGATCCCAGCTTCTAGGAGGATCTGTTCCATTTATACCATTTTTAAAGAGAGTACATCTCCCTTTTCCAGTCACCTGGGACTTCAGCCAGCTGCCATAACTTTTCAAATATCGCAGAGAGTGGCTTGGCAGCTACATCAGCTGATTCACTCAGGGCTTTGGGATGTGTTACTCCAGTTCCCAAAGGCTTATGTAAGTTCATATTTCTGAAGTGGTTATGAACTCAACTTTTAGTTACAGGGCAAGGGGATTTGCTTCCCCAGTCATCATCCTGCTATCTATTCACCTAAGAGGTGTGGGAAGAGAGATTGTCATTGAAAACTGGAATAGAATGTTTGGTGGGTTCCTCAGTTTTCTGCTTATCTGCTGTTATTTTTTTGCCAGTGTTATCAGAGGGGATTCACCTTCTTCGACCTTCCTTTTCTGGTTTACATACCTGCAAAAGCCCTTCCTGTTATTCTTTGCACATCTTGCCAGGTTCAATTCCAGCTTTGCCTTTGGCCTTCCTCAACCCATCCCTACAAAACTGAAAAATTCATTTACAAAATAGCATTCCCAGGTCAGCTGTCTTTGTATTTGCTTCTTCCGCTTTATTTTGACAGAGAGGTCCCTGCTCAGCCATGCTGGTGTCTTGCCCTTCTTGCCCAATTTCTTGTGCATGGGGAGTGAGCTCTTGCACTCTATGGGAAATCTCCTTACAAATCTGCTAGCTCTGTTCCCTCCCCTTTCCCCTGAGGGCAGTCTCCCAGGGAATCCCACTGACTATCTCCCTGAAGACTTGGAATTCTGCTTCCCTAAAGTCCAGACTTTAGTCCTTACGTGACGTATATGCTCCGGATTGCAGGCTCCACCAGTGAATGATCACTACAGCCCAGCACGCCTCCAATCTTGACATCCTCAATTAGCTCACTTATAGACCATCAGATTTATGTGATATATTTGTAGACAAAGAGACTTATTTTAAAAATTTTGAAATTATGGAATATTTTTTTTATGAGCCTTTATTATGAAGTTATCTATGAGYTGTCAAAAAACCCAAAGCTATATTGGTAAAAAAGGTCTTATCTATCTAATGCATTACACATTCATTATAGCACTTATAATTATATATCAATGTGCATGTTACAGGTTTGTGATGCATGCTTATATTTGCCATGAACATGAAGTAGCAGCCAAAATGACTATACAGTGACTATTCTTGCTATACATTCCTCAGAGAAGCTGGGAGACAGCTTTATAAAAATACTGTTGAATTAAAGTACAGATAAAAGGGACAAAATTCATAAATATAATAGTTTATTGACAATCTCAGTGCAACTTCTCTCAGATTTGAAAAATAACGCGGAAAACAATTCTGCAGCATGGTATACAGTACATCCAAGTAAGTGTGCTTTGAGACTGGCATGTAACGAGACCATTGCATTCCATTGATCCTATGTTAGACCATGTGTTTAATTAAATGAACCCAATACATTTCATTGTGGTCATGTACTTTGGTCTTCTACAAATATTCACTGAAATAATTCTGCTCTTTAAAAGCAATATGTCCTTTGACATTAACTAAGGCCTTGTGAACTTCATACTAGCAATTAATTAAAACCGTAAACACAAAATAATACAAGAAAAAAGATACTTGCATAGAATATTTATAGGATCGTATTTTTATGCAACTGGGCTGACTTAAAGAACACAAGACATCGGTTTCTCAGTAGTCTGAATGCATCAGTCATACTGAAAATAGGAAGGACTCTTCCCCATAATTTTAATGCGAAATGTGGTAAAATCTGTGGAGATGTGTTTTTTAATTTTTTTAATACTATACTATATTTGAATTTTGATTTGATTTTTATTTTGATTTTAAAGGCACTATTCCTCTATGGAAACTCATGAATTTTACTTATTTATTTATTCTATAATAGACATAAACCCTAAGTAGAAAGTATGACAGGTTCAATAATGACAAAGCACAAGGCTTCTCTTCTTTGTTTGCTTCAGATCAAGCAGACTGACCAAATTCTGATCCCAATATTAGGATAATCTAGGGGTAGCTGTAATGATGCTAACTGCTTATGTTGGTATTATTAAAAATGTGTTGTAATATAAAACATAGCATATTATAACTCTTTCCAGGTCAAATGGAAAAACCTCAAATTAATTTATTAGAATTTGATTCCAACCAGATTTTTCCCCCAAAATAAAAATATGATTTGTGACTAATTGAAACAGTCATTTATGCTGCTATATTTACATTTTCTGTATTTGATACCATACTATCTGCATCACCATGTATACCATTGTAGAAGCTCCCTGGTTGAGTTAAAACTAAGAGAAACTACAAAATATTGAAACATGCTTTATTTGACGAGGGGTTACTTCTTGCACTGTAAATCTCTAATCAAGTAAGAGGGTAAGCAATGATGGAAAACTGAAATCTCTAAARTACCCTCACAGAAATATCTCTGATGTTTGACTAAATAGAGCAACTACTCAAAATGATTCATGATCAGTTTTATACTGTTTTATGTTTTTGAAAAAAAAAACCCAAAAACCTACAAAAAACATCAGGATCCTCCAGGATTTTAGGAGTAAAGTAAATAGGTTTGAATCTCAGCATGTTTATGGTAGTTAATATGTAGAGAGAACACTTTTATAGAATTAGTTTGGCTCCTGTTCAGAATCTAGCAATATCCATAATAAATTTCTATTTAAATCTCTTGTAGAGATGAATAAGTAGAGGATTAACATATTTTTCTGCTGTGTTCGTAATATTTATCTTGACAGTTGACTTATCTGCAGAAGCAAAAGGAAAAAATATATTCCCATTTGGGCCAAAAACGAATCATTTTTTAAATAAATAATGAAGATTTCCATTTTAAAGATMAATATATCCATATTTTTATAATTTTAACCTTTTAAAGGTTGAATGAAAATTCAGCTGAATTAAGAGGATTGATACACTTTTTGTCTCATGCAAGTTGTGTTGAAGGTTGGTGTACAAGTCTTTTGACTCTTCCAAAAAAACCTTGAACAAAACCAAAAGTGCATCAAATCCTCTGTTTCCAGCTGAATTTTCAAACAACCTTTATAACTTTACAAAAATGTTTGTGAATTCTGCAGTCTAGATGGAAATCGTCAGAAATGTAGTTGAGCCACCATATACAAAAAACTTCCATTTTTTGCAGCAGAGAGATAGACAAAATCTCCACATTTCAGGAACAAGTTGCATTTCCTGAAGGGAGCCTCATTAAGAGACAGACTATTTTTTTTGTCATTTGTGAAAATGAGGGAGGTTGAAAAAATGAAAATATTCCTTCATGAAGTGGCCAATTCTCAGAGTAGCTTAGATTCTCCTTTATTTCCCTTCTCACCATTTTCCAGGTGTTTTCTGATCTCACATAATCACTAAATTGGAGGAAAATAGGATTTGTTTCATAGGCTTTCCTTTTCCTACAGCATTACTTCAGTTTTATTTCAGACTGTTGGAAGAATACCCAATCCACTATAAGATTTTCATTTACAATCAGCCTTGTGTTAAGATAGGCTTATTAAGCTGTTTCACAAAAATTGAAGATTAATACTCTCTCACATGACAACGAGTTGAAAACCTGATAGATATATGAATTCTATAAATATTATTGATTTAATGCAATATGATTTTATAGAAAAATTATTACTAGTTGAAGCATATTATAAAGAGCATTAACGCTCAGCATAGGTATGCTGCAGTACATAAATCAGACTTTTATAATGTCTCATGATGAAAAACAATACTGAGATATTGGAAAATCACTATCTTTTTTCATTTTAAATTTGTTTATCTGGAAGATCTAAAATGTACTCCTGTCTCCTATGAATATTGCGCTTTAGAATTCTGCAACAGATGGAATTTCCTGTTTAAAACCGTACTCAAATTTTTTAAGGAACTTCATTGTTTCGTGACAGGTGAAATGATATTTCACTACAGAGAGTTTAGTACCATTATGAATATTTATAAGCATAGTTTTCACAACTGTACAGCAGGCAATCAATTTCAGTGATTTTCATCCTTTTTTTTTCTTTAAAATCAAATAAAAATCACCGCATCTTCCTCTAGTGTTCTAGAGCCTGCCAAATACCACCCACAATAAGAAAAACACCAGGGTCTTTGGAGACCACCGTTCAGCCATCACACTGACAAAATAATTGTAGAACTCATATTAGACAAACTGCATCGGGAACAGGACACTCAGCCCTTGACAGAAGCTGGTGGGCTATTAAGGAAGTAGCCAAGTAGCAGCATGCTGTTCTGACACTTTTCTTGCAGTCAATGAATAGAGAGTGACTCCTCTGAGTGAATGCCGAGGCATCATGATTAGCATAATTAGAGCATACCTTTGTGGCACGATTATATTTGTATGAAGTTGCAGCAAGGAAAGCTTGGTTGCAATTGGTGATATGCCTCATTATCTAAATACACAGCTTCTGATTTCAAAGGCTGTCAAGTGAGATGGAGTAAAACTACACTTCACTTGCCCTGGTGTTGCCTGAAAGAAACCTTAAATGCCTTTTTCCTCCTCAGCTTAAAATTAAAGTTATGCTTTGTGCTATCTTCATGCTTTGTATTAACAGCTGAGCCAGATAAAACAATTTTCTTCTACCAGTTGCCAGCTGCCTAAAAAATAACACATATAGGAGAATCACACTAATTTCTACCCTGTTGTAGGTTTAGCTGAAGGGCAGAGCACACTTCAGTACATAGCTCATTTTGCCTTTTCAAATGTACTAATATAATAAAGTGTGATACAACACAAGTATGATGCTGAAATCCAGGAGTCTCTAAAACCTTTCACCAGAAAATCTATTTAAGGAAAGAAGTCTGGCGCGTTTACATTGTAATAATAGTTCTTGTCCTTATAAAAAGAATATTTCAGCATAGTTGGAAAACTTTTCTGCTGATATCCTCTCACTCAACAGCTCCTATTCTTTATTACTCACTTCTCTCTGGATCTTTGTTTTCTCCACTGCACCTGCAAACCTCAGACACAAACATGACCAAGGCTGCTTTTACTAACCTGAGTGGTTCGGTTCATGGTGTCATAAACCAAGTTTAAAGAATGCATCTGTAGAAGACTGGGTCAGACAGTAAATACTTGGTTGGCTGTAAAGGATAAACTTGATTAGAGTTATGTTAGATAGGCTACAATGAGGGCTGGCTCTTTCCCGACTCGCTCTATGTGCAATGGCGTGTGCATGGCCAGTCTGTCAGTTGGTTCTGGTCAGTCCTACCCTGACCAGCTCAGGAGCAGAATCTCTGGGTCATTTGGTCCAGGAACTGAAGACTGGGAAAGCTACTACCTCTTTGCCAAGCGCTTTCAGTAGTCACCACTGCTGATCTTTGTTGACATCTTTCACTTGGCTCCATATTATTCTTCAGCTTACATCATCATGTTGCTCTTTCTAATAATATTTGAAGGAATTACCTCTTTCTTCTTTTACCAGACCTTTCATCTCCTCCTTTTTTCTCCTGTATGCTGCACAGTGAGCTTTTCCTTAAATCTTTTTATTTTCTTCCCTTTCTTTGTCAAAGCAATTTCCTTTTGCTATACATTACACAGCAAAGTCATAGCAGATCTTCACAATACTTTTGGATATTCTTGTGAACCAGCATTGGTAAAAAAAAAGGAAAAAAACCCCAGCAAAACAGAGATCTGTAATTGGTTATTAAAAAGTTTGCCATTTATAATTCAAAAGACAGTTTATGAAATTTCTTGAATTTTAAAAATTTCTTTGCTGAAGCTATYGTGTTGCACAAAGACATTCTTTATCAAAGGTGTGAAAATGAAATCACTCTTTTCATTAGGAGGATTTTTCCATTTCTCAGATGAAAGGTCTTTCTTCCACAAAACCACTTTTTCTGTTTTCTTCCTTAAAAAACAAAACAAAAAAAAAACCAAAAAAACCCACATCCAGATCAAAAGTCTGTTCACAAGTCATTATTGATTTCTCAGTCAGAAATGTATTGTGAGTTTTGAGCCAGTTCTCCACATGCTGTATTTTTCAGACATCATACCTCTTTCTGGTGAGCTTCTCCCTTTACATAAAAAAAACTAGAAAAAACATGAAAATGAATTCTAAGACTGAAGTCCTGGTTCTGTGCTAAGCTTTTTGTGTATATTATATGGAAAATCCTAATATTGCAAATAACCTGGCTTTATTATAGCTTTGTATAATATCAGGGCGTGCTTCCTATGATTTTTTAACCAGTCATTCTTTCTAAAGGCAAGGAAGGAAGAAGTGAATGAAAATCACATTTTTTACCACCTACATACATACTTTTKTAGACATTTTAGGCAAAGAATAAAACCCCTTACTTTTCATTCATAAATCACCTAAAAAAGTAAATTTCAAATAAAAGAAAATAATTCCAGATAGCCGAATCTGGATATACCTATGTAAATAAAAGAAGGACAAGTATATAAACTAAACTAGTTCACATAATTTAAAGGAACAATTCTTGCTTTGGCTTGATAAGTAGACTTTCTAAAGGATGTTTATGTAGAACACAGATAAATAGCAAAAGTAAAACTAGAAAGTATTTTCAAGTCTCTAATCTTGTTAAACAACTACTAAAACAAGTGTAAGAATCTTACCCTCTTCTCACTGAAAACTCCCAAAAGATGCCATTGATTAGGTGACATGGTTGGCAACCTTAATCTGCCACTAGCAACTAATTTATCTAAGATCTCAATGCTGAAAATCTTCAGTTTTGCCCAATGTCTATGTATTTTTATGCAGTAGTATTAAAAAAAAGACTAAGCCTTATCTTAATCTACATATAATAAACTGTTTCTAGTTAGGTCCATATGCTGAAACATGGAGAGTAGCTAGGAAGTACAAATACCACATTTAATAATGAACTTCATATTGTGTTTAGTTGAAGCTATGGTCAAGGGAAGAAGCATGTGCACTACGCTGAAGGAAAATTTGAGTGATGCCTATTGCCTGTTTTCCAGAGATTGTAATACCCCACTTACCCCTCCAGGACATGGAGTAAGGAAAGACAGAACTGCTCTCTCAAAAAGTTCTCTTATTCCTAGTGCAAAACCCTGTGTATATCTAATTTCATGAGTTGCTTCTGTGTTTTAATTTGAAATTTTCCTAGGTAGTCTACAGTTTTCTAAGTCTTCCTATAATTGCAGCGAACTAAGCAGTTTGATACATGACATCACGTGGCTTCCCCGATCTGGATATTTCTCCATCTGTTTTTGTTCCTATGGTGTATGAAGAATAAAGATGATGGAAAAATGCCTGTAGTGAGGCCTGTCTCTCGCCTTTGTTTTTGGGAGGCAAACTCCAGCCTGAACCCTTCTGCAGAGATATGGCTTTGCTCTGGCTCTGTGGGCACCACCTTCCCCATGTCCCTAGAGAGCAAGGACCTTCATCAGAACTGGAGACCTGTACCTAAACTGACTTTGATTTTTCATGGGGAGATCTAAACAAGTTTCAGTTCAATTCATACAGCTCAGCTCAGCACACACTGAGTACTGAATGCCCATACCCTCTATAGACATTCTCCAAAGCATGCATCACATTTGTAGAAGAGCAAATGCCATATTTTTGAGCACTGTTATGCTAGCTTTCACTCATGTACAACAGCCACAGATAAAGTTAAGCTCTGAGTGCTCATTTAGTACTATGCATAGTTATTATTACACTTAATGGCAAAGTAACACTTTGGTTTGTCCTAAGCACCAAACAAATATTTTGTAGGAAAAGAAATGCTGTGTTCTGAATTATAGCCTTAGAACAGGAAGGATTTCTAAACAAAATAACACATTTCAATAATTTCTGAATTTCTGAAGTGAAGGATGTTCAAAAAATCATTCATAATGATAAATCATTCATAAATTTTTCTACTCCATTGCCAAAGTCAAGACAAATGAAAGCGACAATAGATTCTGTACATTTCTAAATTTCATAGGGATAAGCTGATATTCCAGACACAGTATGATTATATTATTCTTCAAATATTATGAAATTTAAATGTGTGGATAGAGAGGAAATCTAACAGAGTTGTTCACTGTTCACATTATCTCTCTGAAGAACCAAGATCATTCTTTTTGAGAAAATGAAACCAATGTGCAAAAGTTAATGTTTTCTTTTAGAAGACATTGGACTTTCCATCTAACTACAGCATCCCTTAAGGTTATTGGCTATTCTGATACCCTTGGAAAAGTGATGCAAAAAATTGGTGCAACTGATTCTGTAGGAAGTTTTCTGGTATGCTAYATATCTACAGGACTAAAACTTGTCATAGTCCTCATCTGTATACTGCTGCTAAGTTTATGTAAAGATGTATGCATAGAATTATTCATAACATCTCCATCTTCTGGCACTGGCTGGGATGCTGTATAGGTTGAGGAATGTAAAACAACATTTGAAAAGTGCCATGTCATTGGGAGAAGACACGCTTCTTTTACTAATACAAAGAGCCTTTTGAACTATACTGACATCATTCATGACATTAGAGAGAAGCCAAACTTGGCATAAATACCCATACATCCACTTTTCTACATTGACCTGTTTATTTATCCTCACAAGTTTTATAACTTGTGTTATACTCTTTGTACAACTTCAAAGTATTCAAGGTCCAAATTATGGGTCACTTTGGTCAAAATACACTCTGCCTCCATCTTTTGAACAACTTTTAAAAAGCATTATTCTTAAGACATATCTTTTTCAGCAATTTCTCATTCACTTGAACAGACAACTGAAAAAGTTGTCTGTTCATGGGCAAGAATTCTGTTTTTTGTTGGTTGTTTTTTCTTTTCATGACTGGAGTGCATGAAATGCCTGATATACTGGGGAGTGATTTTGAAGTGGAGGACCTAGTGCTGTGCCACTACTTGCACTTGGAAACCAGCTGTGCCAGTTGCTGTATTGGAAAAAATGCCTGCTGTGAATCTAGTCTGCATGTGTTGCTTAATTTCCTGAATTATCATATTTCCCTAATCAGTTTCTGAGTTAAGGACCAAAATTGAGGATCCAGGTGAGCAGCAAGGATTTAATGTCTAGAATGAAATAGTCTATGTGTCTATTTTGTCTTCTTTTTTTAATTTTTTTTTCAATCTATCTATTTCAAGATACATTTATTCCATGTATCTTGTCTTAGCCACTGCACTAACATTCTTTTGATTCCACTTCATCTAATTGACCTAAATGATATTTCACAAACTCAAGAGACTTAAGCAGCATTATAAGAATCAGATGAGGGCATATCTTGCATGGATACACAAAAGAAATAAATTTGTCAGACCTAATAAGTGGAGACAGTTGAATTTTGCACTATGAACCAAATATTTATTTCCTTTCTTAGTATGTGTACTTTCATTGAATTGAGCACCACTGTGATGAATCTTTTCATATATGTATCTACTTATATACAGATGCTTTGAAAAATGCAACTTGATTTGGCACTATTAAATAAGGTTCACAGATGTCTTGACTGCAGGATCAAGTTTGGACCTGTAAAATTTTGCTTGTTTTATATACTCCATAAGACATAAAAAGATTTATGTTGTAAGATTTTTCACAAAATCACAGAAATCTATCCTTGCCGATTTGATTCCATTTGTTAGAAAAACAGCAGAAGGGAGAGATTTCAATGCCAGAATCAGGCTATCCTTGTGCTTGAGGAAAACACATAAGAAAATAATTTTATGAAAAATGACACTGTGACCTGATGTCTGTGAATGAAATTCTTGTTGTTTATTGGCTATGAACATCTCATAAGGCATAATGCAAGTTCGCAAATCAAAGAAGGAATAACTCCATTAAATGGCTTTTGGAAGATTGTATCTTTTTAACAATAGATGAATTGTAAATTTGGATGGGCATGACTGCTTGACAATTTAATTGCTTCAGTTTGGATAGTAGCATATTCTAAACTGCTACTTTATGGCTGCACAAATGTTTTAAAAGTACTTCTGGTGATAGGCTGCAGCAACCTACTGAAAATAATTTGAATGGTCTCTGATGCTATCTCAAATCTTCTTTCAGAGGAAATCTTGCTGTTAAGAGAAAGTACTTATTTAAAGGATAATATCTGCTGCCTGTCAGCATTAAGTGACTACTTAAATGCTTATTTGTGGTTGCAAGAGCAAGCTTAACTATGAGGTTTGAGGTACAGCACATGTGCTTTCAGTCTACAGCATATTTTCTCCATGTCCTGGCTTTCTCTGGTGCTGGATTGCTACATGTGTCTGGTTTAACCAGGCAGTGTGGGTGTAGGGTGGTCAGGTCTGTGAAGTCATGTCCTCCTGCATTTTTTCCTTTGCACAGAAATAAGGATAAAGGAGGGTGGGGCACTCTACAAAACAAAACCCTTTCATGAATGTTGAAGGGGACAAATCATCAGTAGCTTAGGCTGCATGTGTGTTCATTTTCTGCTTTCAGGGTAATGTGAAGGAAAACGACAGTGCTGAGGGGGTAACA
This sequence comes from Cardinalis cardinalis, assembly GCA_014549065.1. NCBI lineage: Eukaryota > Metazoa > Chordata > Aves > Passeriformes > Cardinalidae > Cardinalis > Cardinalis cardinalis. The sequence goes on along the minus strand of JACDOX010000043.1, from coordinate 2,146,111 downwards.
CTTTTACAGGCTCTGTAGTGGAGTGGTAAACATTATCAAGAGATGTGTGGACAGGTTCTCTCCATTCCCGCTGATAAGCTTATTTCTTCAGTAATGCCAGTGATGACCTTCCCTCTTTCACTTTTAAGTGGTATCAGAAATGCCAGGCTTCTGGAAACCGGAAATCATACCTTGAAAGACAGGCTTATTTAGGTCCTATCATTGGACTCATTTTTATTTATGTTTATGGAGACAAAAATAAAATAATTCCACACAGGAGGCTTAAAAATACCTTGACAAAACCAGGTGTTGAGACAGCCTCTTTTCCTCATGAAATACAATTTTCATGTTTTATTTGAAAATTGACCATTCCAAATATTTTATATGTATATGTTACATAAGGATAATTTGGGTCTTGATATTTGGGAACTTTAATTTCTGTACACAAATATAAAATTTCTTTGACCATGATTTTTTTTCACACAGAATGAAGGAACAGGCAATCAATTTTCCAAGGAAGATACCTTTGGCAAACACACTCAATCTTTGTTGGCAAGAACATACTGTGTATGTTAAGAGAAGTGATTCTTCRCCTTGATTTATGACTTCTTCTAAGTGTTGTCATCTGACCAGGTTTGGGTACTCCAGAACAAGGGCACAGACACAGTGGAGTGAGTCCAGAGAAGAGATGCCAGGATAATTGAGGAGCTGGACTATATGGCATATAAAGAGAGCTTAAAATGTCTGAGGTTTCACAGAATCACAGAATGGGGAAGGCTGAAAGGGATCGCTGGAGGTTATCTGATTCAACCTACCTGCTCTAGCAGAGTCCCCTCCCTATAGAATATTACTCAGGATTGAGTTAAAATGATTTCTTAATATCTCCAAGGCTGGAGACTCCACAACTTCTCTGAGATACCTGTTCCAGTACTTGTCCAGCCTAGAAGTTACAATGTGTCTCCTGATGTTCAGAGGGAACCTCCTTGTTTCAGTTTGTACCTGGTGCCTCGTCTGTTTGTGGCACACCACTGAAAAGCGCCTGGCTCCTTCTTTGCACTTTTTCTTTGAGTACTTATACACAATGGCAAGATCTCCCTGAAGCTGAACAGTCCTAGATCTCACACCCTTTCCTCCTGCAGGTGATTCTCCATCTCTTTAATCATATTTGTGTCCTTTCTGGTACTCTTTCCAGTAGCTCCATCTCTCTCGTACTGAGGAGATCAGGACAGGACACAGTACTCCAGATGTGGCCTCTCCAACTTTGAGTARGAAAAAAAGATCACTTTCCTCAATCTGCTGACAATACTCTGCTTAATCCAGCCCAGGCATTGGCCTTCTATGCAGCAAAGGCACATTGCTTGCTCATGTTCACCTTGGTGTCTACCAGGAATTCCATGTCATTTTCTGCCCAGCTGCTTTCCAGCTGGGTGGTCCCCAGCATACCCTGATGACTGGCTTTGTTCCTCTCTAGGTGCAGGACTTTGCACTTCTCCTCATTAAACCACATTATGTTTCTAGCAGCTCATTTCTCCCCCTGCCAATGTCCCTCTTGTGGGAAGCACAAACCTCTGGGGCATCAGCCACTCCTTTCCAGTTTGTGTCATCTGTACATTTACTCAGGATATAMTTTGTTCCATCATCCAGTTCATTACTGAAGATATTAAACAGGACTGAACCAGTATTGAATTCCAGAGTGCGCCCCTAGTTATTGACCTTCATCTAGACATTGAGACACTGATCACCAGTCTCTGGGCCCAGGCATTCAATCAGTTTTCAACACAACTTCCTCTTGGCTTAACTAGCCTGTGCATCAACAGCTTATCTATGAGGATCTTATGTGAGCCACTGTCAAAAGCCACTTCAGCAATCCAGGGCTTTTCTGTATCCACAGGTGCAGTCACTTTGTCATAGAAGTTTGTCAAATCGGTCAAGTATGACTTCCCATTGGTAAAGCCATGCTGACTACTCCTGAAAATTTTCTTGTGCTGGAAAGAATTTCCAGGATTTTAGGGGAACTTCTGTTTCTAGGATTTGTTCAAAGACTGGTTTAAGAAATTAATCTCTTGCTGTTTCTAATTGGATATTATTACTTCTATTAAACTGGATAACCTCCAGAGATCATACCCAATCTAATAGCACAGAGGTGGCCAGCAGGACCAAACTAGGAGTACTGTCACGTGCATTCAGTCAGTGAGATTGCATAATGTTATGATAAGTGGATTTATGTATTTCATATTGTAAGCCAGAATTCACCTTTCCTTTTTGTAATGTTGTTGTAGGGCAGTGGGTCTAGAGGGTCTTTCCTCATTTGGATATGGTCTAGACCTCCACTAAATAAGCAGATTTTATACCTTTTTCTTGTCAGTGGACAACTGGAAGATGACTTTCATGTAGATGATGTCTTACTCCTTTCTTTGATGCTGTAGCTTGTGTTTTCCTTTATATTTAAAACAGTTTCTTATGGTCTTCATTATTTTCCCTTTATAAAAATCAAAATAATTCCTGTGGACCTACAACATACTTCAACATAACTGAAATATTTTTCCATGCAGTATGGTGAGCAATACCACGTATCCCATCTTCACAGTAATGATAAAAATACCGAAGTCTAATAAAGAAAGTCTAATTCTGCCCCAGCATAAATTCTCCCACTGATTCTTGAGTAACACAACCCCCACACCACACAATACAACCTCTGTTCCAATGTCATCTGCAATTCCCCATGTCTTCCTTAGGCATCTCATTTTGACCACACATGCCTAACTTCCCTACCTTTGCCCTGTGTGGGACCTGGTTCAAGAACACAATACAAGATTCTTATTTTCCATACTTTTTAAATTGAAGCAGCTCTCGAAAAAAGCAGAACAGCACTACTGAAATATATGTCCACTTACGAGTAGGCAGTCAATGTGAGAAATAAACCTCAGTAGAATAATTCTTTGGGTCTGTTCAATGTCCTTTCCACTCAGCCGCCCATTGTATAGAAGCCCTTTCATAGCATGAGTGATTAACCCAGATGAAATTATCTCCTCCCTACTTACAATCACAATTTTATTTGATCTCTGCCAATGGCACACACACATTCTTCTTTTTAAAGAGAAATTTGCTATCTTCATTTATCAAAATCTATTTTAAATGAAGGAATAAAGGAGATTTCATGGCTATTGTTTCTGTATTTGCTAATTTAAATAACTGCTGATGATTTTGAACACATTTCAATTTTATTCTGTTTTACTATTAGAACAGCATATTACTGTGATAATTAATGTTATTTTATTGTATTATGGCTGAATACAAATCAAAACTTAACACAAATTTATCTTTTACTTAGTTTTATAATGTAGATCTCAAGTGTAGAATTTCCTTTTGCAAAACAATTTATGTGTTAATACTGTGTTGGGCTAAAACTGGCCTGAGTAGTAACCCATTGAAAGATGGGTTTAACCTGCTTTGGTAACTCTTCCATGGCCTGTCAGTATGATAAAATATGATTAGGTAGTATTACTAAGCTTTTAATCAGAAAAAAATGGGGATTTCTTTTGTACATTTTATAATAATTTCAAGGCCTAAGATAGAAATAGAAACCTTCTTATATTATAGTGCTTCATATTTCCATTGAAATCAGCCCACTTTTTTCTGTGTTTGCCATGAATATCCTTGACACCTTGGTTTAATTATGAGAGATGTTTTTGTTTAAATCATTGTGTCACCCTCTTAGCCCAACTTGTCCTATACTAACTCCTTCTCTTATATGATCCAGAAATGAAGTCAAAATGCCAAGGTGTAAAATCTCCACAATTTCCATGGCAACAAACATAGGATTTAGTGAACACATGACTTTATTTTCTAGAGAAAATCATGTAAATAAGAGAAAACCCTCCACCCATTCTCATTCAAATAGTATTTAGTTTTATTTTGTTTTAAGGTGTTTGATTTGATATGAGGCTTTAAGTTACATCATTGCAGTAAGAAAGCTTGTTGGACACAGCAAAATACCAGCTTGTTTCTTCAGTGCACAAAGAGAAATTTTCCCTTGGAAAATATCATACTGAGAAAAAAGAGTCAGTGATTTAGCAGCTGATGTTTCTTTGTGAACCTTCACTGAATTTCTGCACCTGCAAGAAGATATGGAGGAGATGGTGGAAGATGTGCACTCTCCAGGGTGACATCTACAATTGTCATTTTATAAAAATAGGAATGGTGTGYTTTTCAAAAGGGTCCTTATTGTGTCTTGCCTTTTGATACAATCTGTGCCGCAGTAAATTCTTCCTGTAAGAATAATTTGCAAAAATGTGGTAACTGAAGCTAAAATATGTTTAACATCATGCACTAAGAGTTTTCCCAATATCTTGCAGTGGAGGAAAACACATGGGCCCCACAGTTCAATAAACTAAAAGTATTATTGACCAATAGGATGGGAAGTGAATTCCAAATACGAGGCTATTTTCAGCTAATTAAAGGTCCCATGGCACTATATGCAAGAGTAGGAACATCTGCTACTGTGTGCTAGTCAAATTACAGGTTCAGTAATTACTTTCTGCCTAATTGAGCTCCTGATTAATTTTAGCTGGATTTAAGTATTTTTAATGCTTTTCTGTATTTTGTTGCTGCTGTCAGTGTGCTGGAGTGAGCCACTGGTGAGAGAAAGTTTCTTCTGCTTTGGCTTGTGTTCCATATGCTGGATGTGAATAATAGCTCAGGGCAGCACATAGGGATTATGAAAGTCAATTTGTGTTGGACTCGTAAGCAGTAGACAAAACACAGCCTTAAACACTTCACTTGACTGAGTTTTGTGTACTACATAAGACCATCAGCAGTTTTCCTGGAGAAAAATGAGTATTCTATTTAATAAAACTCTTGTGCCCCACCAATCCCCCCACAATTTACAAGGAAACTATTAATATTAATTATTTTAAATGTTATGATGTATAGATTCAACAAGTCTATTTGCTTTAAGAAGCATCATAAAAGTATATTCTGTATGACTGCTTGTCATATGGAATATATGTAATGTGTATATTTTCATAATAAATTTAAAATTCATTTTACAGGGTGGAATATTGCAAATTTCTGAGGAAAAAGATTACTGGGAAATTTACTAGACTTTCAGACAAAACACAGAAATAATTCAGGATCATATTAGCATTTTGCTTTCCAGTCACTTAGTTGTACTGCAGTCGCATGTATGGATGTAGTGAATCGTGAAAAAGTTGATTAATTTATAATGGATACCAGTATGCACACATATTTATACAGAAATATTAATAATTTTTAGAAGGAAAAAAGTGAAGCATATATGTGGTGCAGTAATCACACGTGAGAAGAGTGGCAGACTGACAGAATGCAAGTCATTTGGTGTGATCCCTGTCCTCTTGATACTATCTTTAAGGGGACTTCTGTTTCACTAAACTAAGTGAGAATCAGATTTCACCAACTGTGCCTGACAATAGATTGTGGCTAAGTCTGACAAGGCCCCTGGGAGAGAGTGCTGCCCTCTGTCACCATATGGCCTGGAAACGGTTTCATACCTGTTACAATATCCTGAGGAGAGGGATCATTGCTAAATCTATGCAGGCTCATTCCTAATCCCATGAAGCTAATGATCTGTGAAGGATATCTTAAAGATGCTTTCTGTAAATAAGCATGTTATTCAGACTGTCAGATGTAGGTTTTTTCTCTTGTGTTAGTTTTCATTGCACAATGATTACACTCTTCCACTGAGAATACATTATCAAAAACATTGAAAGACTTGCTTATTCTCTCTTGTTATTCATTAATATCACTTGAATATAAATATAACAAACTTAGTGGTATTTTAGGGCAAGATACTTAACACCTGAGAGATATGCTAGTTCCTAAATTGAAATAATTCCCATGATAAAAAGATATTTTTCTCATATCTAACAAACACTTTCAAGTTTGCACATAGTACAGAATAATGTTAAGCTGCACTTTTCAACCAGAATTTTTCTCCTCATGGTATGTGCCTTTTGATCTCTCTTGGAGGTTCAAATAACCTTATAAAGTCCCATATAATTGTGAAATGTTGAACTTGACGTAAATATCCGTTCTTAAGATATTTTCTCTGATAAATAACTAATATGGGAAAATTACAATTCACTATTCTGCTTATACATCAGTAGAAAAAAAGTAGTTTCCTTCCCCACTCCTTTATCTAGAATGATCTATGAATAGCTGAATTGATATTCAATAAAGGATTAGATTAATGTATATTTTTTTTATTTGTAGACAACATAATTAAAAGAAATAAAAAGGCATAAAAAAAGCTTCAGATGTGAATTTATGAGGAATTCAGAGAGATGTTGAACTTCCCCCCCCACTCATTAGCCTGATGCAGTACCTTTACTCCTGCCCAGGGAATACATCCACATGGATATGGGGGTCCACCCATATTCCCCTTCTCCATTACCCACTTTATGTATGAAGTACGTGAAATATCTGAAAATCTCCTTCTATCAACAGACATTTGTATAAAAATATTTAGGAACATGAGATTCAGGAGCATACTCTTGAAATGAAAAAATATCCCAGTTATTATCTTGCAAGAAGACGTAGTTAGAGTTTACCTTCTCTTTCTTCTTGCCTAATGGGCACATTTTAGTGTTAGATGTTTTGCTATACAAAGATATTCAAAGAAATATTATTTCCTATAGAGAGGCTGGGGGCAGCAGAAACGGGAATTTATCAATAGTTATTAATTCTCAGTGTGTGTATTTTAATTCTCTGAAATACCTCATAAGACCATCTCAGCTGGGGAGAGAGGATATTTTTATATCAGATCATGGCACTGGAACTGGAAGAAGGAACAATTCTATACACTTCTAACACTTGGGAAAAAATATGCTTGGAGAATAATAAGATTGCAATGGCACTGATTATAAAAATTTACCTTATTTTTTAAAACTGTAGAAGTTAATGTAGAGTTTCATAACTGAGTGACGAGGGTGAATCTCGAGTAGAAAAAGTAACTTAGAAAATACTGATTACAGTCATCACAGGCCAAGAAATATTTTGTTGTATACCAGTCAATTTAATGAATACAAAATCTAATTGTTAAGTAAGTGCACTTTTTTGACACTTTTCTAACAGAGATGGGCTCTGGTATGGTCTTTATGGCAGCTCAGGAACTGGAGTTCCTGGGGAACAGTGGACTGAAGAATCTCAGTTTAAGTGAATGGGGAAAGGAAATTCCTCAAATTACCTTGCCCTTCAAAAAAGGTTCTATGTGTGTGACTCTTGCCCTCACTTTCACCTTAGGAGGGTGGAAGGGTGCCAGAAGGAACAGAAGACGTAAAAGCTTGGTGATCTGTTCAAATCAAATTTCAGAGGATGAGATTTAAAGGGAGACAGGAAGTCCTCCATGGACAGGTCTTTAGAACAGCTTCTTCATGTTTAAATTCCTGGCCCACATAACTCATGCTGCTCCTGTAGCCCACCTGGAGATGCATATTTTTCCTGCCATGCTCAATGAAAGCACTAAAATTGTTGTGGATATAAAAGCTATTCTGACCTGAAATAAATATAATACTCTCTGAAATGCTTATTCAATAACAGAGAACCCGGGACAGAAAAAGTCCTTTCAGGAGTCTTTAATTCTTTTGTTATTAATGTTACAAAGCCTTTGGTTCATATCAAAAGAAGCAGATGATCGCAGTTCCGACATAAAATTGTTCACTCTCCTGCATGTTTATTGCTCCATCACCTAACTCTTGAATGTGTCCAGCGAAATGGTACCACATGCAGAAAGCTGAGGGCTCTGCTTCTTTGCTCAGTCATGTGTTGCAGTGGCTGGATCTCCCTTGCTGTCAAAAACAAGTTTGCCCAACAACCTTTGCTGTGCGCAGCTATCATATATAATGTGAGCTGCTTCAGGGAAAGTCCTTCTGTGTTGTGAATTAGGGTGTGCTTCACTCGGAAGTAGAAGGTTATGGGATGAAAAATATAGCAAATGTTCTTTATTCCTATCCAGTTGATGAAGTCAAAGGGCACTCGGCACCTGTGGAAGGCTCATGGCTACAGAGCGATACAAAAGACATCCCAGTTTTCCCCTGCCGCTCCTGACAGTACACTGGTGAAAGTTTCAGACATAAATGACCTTTCCTCAAGGCATGCAGGGTGGAATCAAACCGCTAATCAAGCTGACAAAAAAAAACCCCAAACAACCCAGAACAATATGAGAAAAATAATATGAGTGATTAAGCTAAGACATTTCTAATCTTGATTTGCACTTGCTTACTAATATATTTGGGGATTGAAAGAAAAGGATTAGCAGCCCAGAAGGTGTTTCTAGAGGCCAACAAAAATGTATTTATTAGAATCCCTCATCTTCATATTTGTAATGCCCCACCTGAGTCTGAATGACCTTTGAGAAGTCCTAGTCTGGTATCAATTGGAAATGACAAAATTTTTTTAACATCCTGCCTCCAAAAGATTACACACCATCCAAAATCTAGATGCAAAGGAGAAGACAAGAAAAGAAAAGAACGTGATGAATTCAAATAATAGTTTCCTTCTCCGGAATTTCAGGTAATTTAGTATGAGTGATTGCATAGAAAAAGCGTCCATAAAAAAAAGAATGGAAAAATTACTTTCAGAATGCCAGTAGGCCCCCTTCTCAGGGGGACAGAAGGCCCAATATACTGAGTGGATCCATTTATTTGGGAAGTGTGCTGACTCCCTAGGGCCTAGGTTGAAGATCTGAAGAGAAATATTCCTACTGTGGTTCAGCCCTCAGATTATTGTTCAATTTTTTTTATCCAGAAGGCAGTGATGAAGTTGTAACAAGAAATCCAAGGGCAATCTGAGAGAGGCTTCAGGGTCTTGATACAACTGGTTAAATGATAATAGTGTTCTACTTCCAGTCACAAGGAATGACTGGGGGGAAGCAGAGACCCAGAAAATCAGCATTTGCCTCTGAGCCTGGTGTCACTGGCAGAATTTTGGGTTCTTTGATCATGAGTCAGTTTACTTGACATCAAGTCTGCTGGCAACAGACATGGTACACCTGTTTCAAAGGGGGAAAGGGATTTTTGAGCAAAGTTCATTGTTTTGAAGGAGGAAAGGGATCAAACCAGGCTCACTAGTGATAAGCCTGGAGGTATTTAAAAGACATGTAGATGTGACACTGTAAGACATAGTTTAGCGGTAGACCTGGCAGTGCTGGGTTACCTGTTAGACTTGATCTTGGAGCTCTTTTCCAAATAAATGATTATATGATTCTCTGATCCTTCTATATATCCACAATACAAACTGGAAAGCAATATTTTTGTGTATAATTTTTTCATGTTTATGTCAGTGTGGATACATGTGCAAAGATTGCAAAAGTATATAGTATATATTCACGTATATGTACAAAATACTTTTCAAATATTCTCTATCTTAATTTGTAAGACTATCTCCACACTAACAATAATCTTTCGTACTGCTTATATTTCTAGCAACTGAAGTAACTTGGCTAATTTTACACACATCACGTTTTTCACTGAAAGCTAAATCTTTTAATATTAACAAGGCTCCTTTGGGAAAAGCCATTTGTCAGTTTTGGCTCTGAAATAGTATTTTAGTATTTAGACTGGATTTTCAAAGCCTGTTTTTAAGGCCTAGTAAAAGTGGGCTACTTTAATTAATTTAATTTAATTTTTGAAAATACTATGACTAGATAACTCTGCATAGGGTGTAAAATAGAACAGGAATAGAACAAAGCCATGGGTTCACACCAACAAAAAGAATTCAGCGAGTGGAGAAATGTGCACAAAGAAATGAGCAAAAAGTTAAAGTCGCTATAAAAGAGCTACCAAGACAAAGGGCAGAGGAAAGAGATTAAAAGATGCTTTTTTTTTCCTTTTATTTTTCTTCTTTCCTTTAACCAAGAAATTACTTTTCTTGGTGTCTATGCTCAATAAATCTTTTTCACAACTTTTTTTACTATATTTTAAGAAAATTAGTATGTACCTCACAGGAAAAATGGGTTCAAAATAATTAAGTAACTGGTAAGCACCCAAATAATTTGACTGATTCCCAAAGTCCTGCACAGGCTTTCAAGTCGAATTTTGGATAAGAAGTGAAGCTGGGTTTCCTGCAATTATCTAATTATAAAATTGATAAAACTTTTAAACTTTCCTCTGTAGCTTTTAAAGTGTATTAGATCTTTCATGAATAATTTTTCTTTGAAGTTTTGTCCATAAAGTTGAGATTAAGTCTCCCAAAAACATGGGAGGATAATATACAAATGACTTTCATCTGCAATGTACACAATGCCATTWATAGAACTTATCTTTCACTAGTGTAAGAATGTTCTGGATTTCTGAATGTTCTGGGTTTCCTTTCATAAGTGAAGAGATTTTACAAAGATTGTCCTTTTGTGCATCAAAGTATAGATTGTTATTGTTGAATTTTGGATTCTGTTCTTGTTCTCTAAAGAATATTTTTTGTGATTTTCCTCCTTTGTCTTTTTTTCACTCTCCTTCATTCCTGAAGATCCACTTCCTGTGGAATAATATGTCAGTGTTTTAGGCCTTTTTCTGTTTACTTCCTTGAGAATGTCTAAAAATCCTAGACTTTCTGTAAATTTATTATTTTGCTACAATATTTCTTATATACTCAAAAGTCTTTCTGAGATTCAACTGAAAAAATTATTACATCTCACGGTAGTGTAGAGCACAACTAACAGCAACTAACCATTTATTTAGTGTATCCTGTTTACACCATTCCAAAAGCACTGAGAAATATATTTCAATTTTTAAAAAGACATTTAAAAAATATATTGTCAAAAATGGTTCCTGAGCAGTGACACAGGTGCATACTAATGCACACACTATCCAAGGGAAAAATTTGTACTGCTCATAGGAAAAATATGCTTTTTTGCTGCCAGCTGACTTACAGGTCAGCCTCTGTGTCACTATGAAGTGGTCTCATGATGTGCTACTACTTTTTGGATAGCATTTTCTTTTGACACTTTTGATAGATACAGTCTGTTGACCATGAAATATTTTTTTGGTATGTCCAGGTAAAACATAATTTAATTGTATTTGATTTACATGAATGTAACAGAAGTCATATTTTGGGCCATATATGGGCCAAAAGATATTATGCACATGTTTATCTTATATTTCAAAGGAAAGGCGGTATATACAGATAACTCTCCTGGAGACCTTTATGTAAATTCAACACTGTTGCAGACAGCCTACATATGAGTGACCAAAATCTACCTTAAGCAAAATTCTTTACTCTGGGATAAATTTGACATGGTTTTTTTTTGCCACTGTCTGAGTCAGGAGCCTGAAAATGGACAGATTAACGGGCCACCATTTCCACAGGGAAAGAATTTCAAAAACTGTAAAATTTAAGTGAAATTGTAGAAATGCTTTCACTTAAAGTCCATAAGCCAGATGTGGTTTTACTAGTTTTCACTGGTATTGCAATGGATCTGTGAAAAGATGTCCACGAAGTCTCAGTGTCTTTTAACAATCCAAATACAGATTTTGCATGCAGCTAATTATCTGTGTACAAGCTGCTAGCTGACTGACTTCCTATAAGTCCTTTGGAAGGACTTGGCAAAGCAAAAGACAATTTGTTGGTTTAACGCTCTTACTCCATTACTGAATCACAGCAGTAATGTTGTTTAACAACAACAACAAAAAAACAAACTTAAATTAACAATCACAACAGTCAATGGCTGCAGTTGGTAATATTCAAAATTTCCAAGGCCGTATCAGAAGCTGCTTGTGCTTCAATCAGCATACTTTTTTTACATCCTTAACTTAGGTAAATTCTGAGAGTAAATTTTCTGAATATGAAGGAAAAAAGCACAGAAGAAAACACTTTTTAGAAATATCCTAGGAGAATTGAAAGACTACCTGAAAAAATCCCATTCTCTTAGCAGATACCTTTGAGAGGTCATAAAACACAATAAACACTGGAAGAACTGCAAAAAAACCCCACACTGTATAGATTAATAGAAAAGAAAAATGGAACTATCAACTTAGATTGTATTTCCTGAAAAATCCTGGGAAAAATGAACTACCTGTTAACAACTGGAGAATAATAAAGGCACAGCTATGATATAGCTTATGTGAGAGTTTTGTATTCAGAGAGTACCATCAAATGTCAAGGAAATCTTAGCCTGGACACAACTGCTGGAGTGCAAGTTAATGTGCCCTGAAAGTATTGACTGGTGGTTACGGTCGAAAGGGCTTCCATGGGGTTATATCCTGTGCACAGATAGCATATGTGCACTTTGAGCTGTCATCCCTCTCAAGGACAGAGCCCTGCAGAGAGACCCTGACAAATCAAAGAGATGGACAATCACCAACTACATGAGGTTTAGAAAGAGCAAATGCCAGATTCTGCACCTGGGATGGGACAATTCTGGTTGAGTGTACAGACTGGGGAGCAAAAGGCTGCACAGCAGGGCCATGGAAAGGGCCCTGGGGCTCTGGTCCATGGCAAGCTGAACATAAGCCAGCTTGCCCTGCAGCCAGGAGGGCCAAGCGTGTCCTGGGGGCATCAGGGACAGCATCAGCAGCCAGGCAAGGGAGGGGATTGTCCTGCTCTGCTCTGCACTGGGGCAGCCTCACCTCAAGTGCTGGGGGCAGTTTTGGGTGCCACAGGAGCAATTAGTGTCCAAAGGATGGCAACAAGGGTGGTGAAGGAAATGCTGTATGAGGAACAGCTGAGAACACTTGGATCTGTTCAGTCTGGAGAAGAGGAGACTGAAGGTAGGCTTCATTGAAGTCTCCAACTTCCTTGTGATAGGAAGAGGAGAGGCAGTTACTGACTTCACTCTTATGACTAGTGAGAGGACTCAAGGAAATGGTTTGAAGATAAGTTCAGAGACATTTAGGCTGGATATCATGAAAAGTTTCTTYCCCCAGAGGGTTGGGCACTGGAACAGGATCCCCAGGACAGTGGCCACAGAAGCAAGCCTGACATAGTTCAAGACGCATTGGGACAGCTCTCTCAGGCACATGGTGTGACTCTTGGGAAGTCTTGTGTAGGGCCAAGAGTTGGACTATGATGATATTCATGTGTTCCTTCTAACTCAGCTAATTCTATGATTCTATGAAAAAGGGAGCACATTTTTAGAAGGAGGTAGAAACCCTGATGTATGCTAAATAAGTACAGCCGAGATACTTTTGTCTGATGTACTTGGTTTGCATCTGTTTTTTCTCCATTGAACTTAAAGGACCAGATGAGAGAGAAACTCGTGGATGACAAACTACACATAAACAATCAGTGATGACTTTTCACAGTACTGATCCTTCACAAGGAAGGAAAAGGTTTATTACAGAAGAGCACCAACCCTTTTATTAATGAAATATATTTTCTATGAGTAATTGTCCATCATAAAATTAGGATTTTGGCAATAAGTGGAAGGAAAATAAATGGAAAATATAAAGCTTACACATTTCTTTCCTTCCTACCTTACTTTTACCATTTTTCACACCTATTTTTAGTCTTAGAACTAACACCTTCCAGATTTACACTCTCTTGCAATTTTTTAGTATAAATGACAATATTTTACATATGAAGGATGGGATGCCATCCACAGGGACCTGGACAAGCTCAAGTAGTGGGCCCATTAGAACCACATGAACTTCAGTTAATCAGGTCGTCTTGTACAATAACTGTGGTAATGTGTAGATATGATAGAGAGGCATGGGCAGGCAGCATGTTGGTTCTGTGGCAAACACTGATCATGTCTGAGCACAGTACCCTTAGCCTTATAAGACCAAGAACTCTACTAATTTCTCTGAAGGAAATGTCTGTCAGGCAGGTCTCTGGAATATGGATCAAGGCCGGAAGAGATGACCTTTTATCACTTCTGAAAACAAGTGTATCTACTGCCAGGCACAGGTTGCTCCAAGCAGATTCTTAAATAATATGCTATGTCTTCTGTGTCCTACACTTTGTTGGAATCTGAACCTTCTCTAAATATGGAAAATACACTTATTTTTGCCAAAATAAGCCTATGATTTAGGTAGAATTCTTGGAAGAGATATGTAGAAAAGTAACAAGCATTCACCTGCCTAGTCTCAATTTAATCATATATTTACCTGTACCTAAATATCAGATATTTCAGTATAACTTACAGGTATTTAAAATCTTCATTAGATCTAGTTCTAAATCAAGACTCATTATCCTTAACCACAGGTTCTTGAGATAGATACTTTTTCTGTGCAATGCTGTTGAAGGAATCAAGAATTGATTACTAGCCTGGAAGAGGATGTTTCCACCCAAAGCTTCCGAGGAAGTATGAGTAAAACATTCAGTGTATGCACAACAGCGTAAAAATCCCATTAATTAATTGTGAAATGTTTAACCCATAGGTATAAACAGACCCTTCACAAGAAAAAAAAGAAAAAAAGGTTTATCCGTCAGCCAGGGAAAAGTGATTTGTCCAAAAAGATGGCAATTTCTTGGAGAACATCCAAAAAACTGAAATATTACAGATATATCTCAGGAAAATACTCAGCTTTTCAGTTCCATTACAATCCTGTAGAGATGAGTCCAGTGTTGATCTTAGAATTCCTTAGTACCTAAATTTAATTAGTACTTTAATAGAATTTTCTTATTTGGTCCAATACTGTAATCATCCTATATAGTTGGAAATAATGTTATCAATATATTTAAAAGTTCTGCAGCAATTTTTTTTCCATTTCTTATTGAAAATCTTTAGAGAGCTTAAAACAGTATCAAGGCAGGCAGTTTATGAAAAAATTATTAGAATAACAGTTCTTAGAGAGAGAAATTTGTATATTAAATCAAACAAATTTAGGAAAAAATAAATCATTTTAATGAGACAGATGAGAGTTTAGTTATGGTTTCATGATGTCAGTGTTAAACAAGATCAACTAAATAAACTGAAATATTCTGCAGCAGTCATGTTCATTATGTTCTAAACTCCGAAGATTATTTTTATGGATTGTTTGATTTTTTTTTTTTGCATTTCTTATGGTGTCCTCTATATATTCCTTGACAAAAACACAGGCAGAATCTGTGCCACCAGCAAAATTATCAAAGGAATGCCTAATCCAATTTTGAGGTAAAACCTTATTTGTGGCAAACATGAAGGATGACACTGGCCAAAATGCACTCCAGTCAAGGACCAACAATGCAATTAYGAATTGTTTCACAAGTACTTTTATGAGGCCCTTAATTTTCCAAGAGGACAGCTACAACCTTATCCCACAACCTTTCCTTCTTTTGAAAAAATGCTGCTTTCCCTACTGTGCCAAGAGCTGGAGCCTCTTTAGAATGGCGCGGCGCTGTTATGTGTTATGGCAAGTACTGTGAGGAATACTCTACCATGAAAGATTAACTCCTGACTAATGATAGTCACTATAAACAACTGGGTGCTATTTGACTGGGTGGATGGTGGTCCCACCTACCCAACAGCCCCTGAATGGGTTTTATCTCATCTTGCCTTTCAAACCTTGTGTGGAGTTAGACAGAGTTGGAAGAAGCTTTGGAAAGTTATGAAAAAGGAAATGATGAATAGTAGGCTATTAAATGATATTGCAACAAATAAAGCATAAATACAGACCTTTGACAGGGAAGACCTTTTCGAAGCTGTATTTTGRAACTAAAAAATGAACTGCTTGACATATAAAGATAACAAGAGGCTTCMTCCAGATTCTCGTTCTTTGTCCTGTTGCAACTGCACTGAAATATCCACCTGAAACCTTGAAGGTGTTGTCGGAATCTTTGAGCACCATTTATCAGTATTTTCAACTGCATGTAATTTATTCCATTTAAAAATTCCCTCTTTTTCTTACACTGAGAATTATAAAATGAAATTGCCTTTTGTTTTTTTTCTTCCCGCTGGAAGATAGGACAAGGGCGCAAAAAATCTGATTATAACATCAGTTTTTGGGAATTAATTTTATACACTCTTATGCATGTCAACTATTTAGACAAAACTGTCCAAAGTGAAAAAAAAATTATTAGATATAAATGTATTTATTTATGCCTCATTTGATTGCAAAAATTCACGTTATTTGCGTCCTTGAGTCAAAGTCTTGGGGGAGATGGCATCTATTTATGGGGCCCAATGTATTTATACTGCAGGGTAGAGCTTTACACTGAGAATTCTTCAGGTTATGGGGCTCCATGGACTGCATGATGATTACACAACCAATATAATGTGAACTGGCAGCGTAATTTTTAGTAACTATAAAATAATATTTCCAACAGTTAAATCCAACACATTTAGCATGTAAAATGCATTGGTCTGATATTTCTATCAAAATGAAGATGAAAGATTTTCCTGAGAATTTTTCATTGTGATTTATATGCTGGGGTTCAAATCAATGTTTTGTTTTGTTTGGGTTTCTTTGTACTGAGAAACCTAATTACCTAATTACAACATATTATTTTTTTCCCCAAAAGTAACAATTATATTTATGTCTGAACTCTCATTTTAACCAATCTTGTTTACGTTTATTGTGGGAACTTTACATAATTCTGTAAAATCATGGAAAATCAAAGGAATCAAATCATCAAAAATCAAAGGATGGTTTGTGTTGGAAGGGACCTTAGAGATCAACTAATTCCAACGTCCTGCTATAGGTAATCATGTCGCCCACTAGATTAGATTGATTAGGGCCCAATTCAGACTGGCCCTGAACACTTCCAGGGGTGGGGTATTCACATTTTCCTGGGGCAACTGTGCCAATGCCTCTGAGTAAAACATTTCTTTGTAATGTCTCATCTAAATCCTCATTTAGTTTAAAACTAAATCTCCTTGTCAAATAACTGCTTGTTTCTGCAAAAAGCCACTTTTAAGTACCATAAGGCTGCAGTGATGTCTCTCCAAAGCCATTTCATCTCCAGACAGAGCTATTTTCTCAATCTGTCTACGCAGGAGAGATGTTCCATCCTTCTGGTCATTTTTGTGGCTTCATGTGGACCCTCTCCAACAGGTGTTGAGACTGTCAGTGAAGACTGAGGTAAAGGATTTTTTCAGTACATCAGCCTTCTCAGTGTCCACTGCCACTTGTACTTCCTTCTCATTTATCAGGATTGAGATGTGGGGAGGGTTTACACAACTTTATTTTCTAATCTGTGTATTTATAGAATCTCTTGTTATTGTTCACACCCCCTTGTTCACATCCAATTACACCTGTGCCTCAGTTTTCCTGATCCCATCCCTACATATCCTAGCTGTATATGTGTGGTCTTCCCAGGCCACATGTCCTTGCTTCTACTGGCTGTGCATTTCCTTCTTGCTTCTCACTTTGAGGAGCAAGTTTTGTTCAGCTATTATGTTTTTGGCCCTTCCTTGCTTGATTTCCTACATACTGTCATGAAAAGCTCTTGCCTTAGGTGGCCTAAAGATTGGCCTTAAAACTTATGTGTCTTCATATCTATTTTTTAGAGTTTTTGAAATGATTAAATTATAAAATCTTAGAACAGTTTTTTTTTCTGGCCAAAACATGCTTATTCATAAGCACCTAAAAAGGTCAATAAAAATAGTAAACCTACAAATTCTCATTAAAAAGTCCTAGAGGAATTCTTGCTTTTCAGTTATGAGCCTATATGATATAATAACACATTTTAATGCTGAAGTGAATTAGAGTGTAAAATTTTAGATATTGAATTTCCCATTAGAACCTGATATCTCTTCAGACAATATTCATACTACAACACTATTGTGCTGTCTATGGAATTGGATGCAGTAAAGAGAGAAAAATGTATCAAAATGCACTTGATTCTTTAGGTCAGAATCCTGAGTGTTTTTTGAGGAGGTCCAGCTCATATAGATAATATCATTGGATTTGTCTCCTCAGTGTTTAAATAACCCTTAGTATGGAGGGTCATGAAAAAACATGTAGGTCTCTCAGATCATCAGATAAAATTGTGTCAGCCCACTCAATAGCTCAATAGACATCTCTGCAAACTTTTACGGGCTTCCTACTATGATGATGGTTACAAACATCACAGTATTAGCAGTAACCATGATATATGATCATTCATCATTTTCTTGCCTAGCTACATTCCTTGGTTTGCTTTTTTCCTTTTTATTGGGAGCATAATCTTTTCTGATAATTGTACCTGTAAACCAATATATAAATATGCATGCTTTTAAAAGTGCAACTAATGACTCAGAGCAACAATAGAGTCTAGAAACTGTAATCCATCTCCTTAGATAATTTTTTTAAAATTTAGCATTGTAAGCACCAAAAATCAGAAAAGCCAGAACTATGCTTCAAAAACCAGTTTGAATMATTTTGTTCCAAATGAATATAGACATGCAAAAAGGCTTATCTGTGCAGGTGGCTCTTGTATAGGAAGCAGAATTATACACAGTTTGACAAAAGGTCACAAAGGAATAAATGCAATTCTTTTTGAACTTGACAATAATTTATTAGAGCTTTACTTAATTTGAGTAACAAAATGGCACACTAAAGCTTCAGAATTTTCTTTTGTATACATTCATTTCACCATCTTCACTCCATCTGAAAATAAACTGTCCATAGTGAAAAAGAAGGAAGTCAGTGTTGAAAGATAGTTAACCCTTTGGTTAAAAGTTTGAGATGAAGTCATAGGAACTTACTTATTTTCCTTGCTTTTTCTGAAATCCTTATCAGAAAATCTACATGTTCAATGGTTGTTTTGCTCCAGGCTGAAAATGTTCATTTTTTTAGTAGCAGTGTGTAAGGAAAATCCAATGGGAAGAAATTAAAACACTGTTTTCTAATCAACAGGTATTATTTACAACTGACCTGCAAAGTACATTTTTCATGCTAAAGACACATCTGATTCCAATAAGTATTGTCAAGAAGAAACTGGCTTGTGTCTGAGAGCAAATTTCAGAAATTATTTTTTTGACTGTTTGCAATGGCTGCTTGCCAGCCAACATTGACTGCTTCCACAGTTGCTTATTTTGGCTGATTAACTCACACATGTACAGGTTGGGACCTGAGATATATCATGCTTAAATTTGGACACAGGACACAAAGCATGTATCCAGGTTTTGAAGAACCTTCAATGTGAGGAACTGTAAAGTTACAGACAATTATTCGTATTCATGCAAAGATTAACTCTACAGATGTATATTTGATCATACAAGCTACTGTAAGCATAATAAAAAAGAAAGACTGTAGAGAGTACAGGTTCTTGTACAGATTTATTTAGTCAGATGGAAAATTCAAGTTTAGAGATAATTTTTCTTTGCCTATGCCAGGAAACTATATGCCAATATATTTTGAAAAATTGGCCACTAGTTCTCAGGAGAGAAGCCAGTGGCACACACCATCTGCAACGCTGGGCACACTGCCCATGGCACTGTGATTCATAATGTGACATAGCAGTTTGATATCTGCCAGTTCAGAACGGATGTGACTTCATGAGTGACTTTAGGAGAATTTTGTAACCATGCACTTTTCCTCTACATTTATTACTGTCATGCAGCACAGGCTATACCACAGTAACCCTATGGGTCTATGCTTTTGTCTGACCAACTGTTTTTGTTCTGCTTTCTATCTTTCAGTTAACTCTTAATCTACACAATCCCATGACAATGCAATCACTTCTAAGAATCTTCAATAAGGAACCATGTCAAAAGCTGCTTGGGTATTAAAAGGGAATAGATTTTCATCTATGAAAACATCCCATGTTCATTTCACAACTCAATCATGTACTGGCCTCACAGACTCTCTGGCAGGATTCTTACTTCGGACTGATACTTCTGACATATGACATTAAAATTCAATTTTTAACTCATCAGAATTAATGCTCTTCCCCTTTTCCTATTTTGACACATTTCTACTTTTTAAAGATTTGTATATTTTTAAATTTGAAATGTCTCCTTTGCTCTGCTTTAAGCAAGTTATCTCTCATATTCATTTAAATACTTTCTGGTGGATAATAGAATCTTCCTTGAAAATTAATTTGAATATCTAACACAGTGCATTTAATTTTTTTTTTAAATGCAGTCTGGAAGCATTTCAGACCTTCTAATGATTTTTTTTCATTACTTTGGGATGAATTTTATAGTTGCTTACAGAAGTGCTAGAAATTAAGTGAAATAATTTTCTTTGTGTAGTACTTGGCTTTCTGGGTAGTCTTCTTTACATACTTCAACTTGTGTATATATACATCAGCTATACTTGTTGATACTTGGTGAGGGATTGCCCTGATGAGGACTTGGGTCATTCTTTGTTCAAGCCAGAGGTTTTTTTTGCCAGCCTTGCCTGAGGAGAAGTTCACCTCCCTAAACTGTGATCTCAGGTGCATACTCTGACTGTGAGTGTGGAGGGCAGGTTGATAACAACCTCTGTGCACAGTTTCTGCTTCCAGAACCTCATAAAAATGCTTACTGGAAATTTTTCCTTACTATCTGCTTGCAGTAGGAGAGCAGATACCATACAGGAGTGCACTTATTCATTATGAGTTATTTACAACATCTTTATGCGCTTACGGAGTCCAGGTGTGTAACAATAGGGGCATGGAGCAAACTGGTGTGTTAGCATGGGACACGCGGTTTTGAGGAATATATTGGCTACATGGATGGCAATAAGACCTGGTAAGTACACAGAACCCAGATAATAACCCCTGGCACAGCCCCTGGGGTGTTTTACTACTCAGAAAGAGTGCAGTAGCTGGACAGACTAGGAAGCCATGAAATTAAAACCTGAGGTCACCTTTGGGCCTTCGGGAGTAATTGTTCAGCACAGTGTATGACTAAAACACAGACAAATGACATTTAAGAGCATTTTTACTGAGCTCAGCAGCTATAATTGAAAAAACATGTTAAAAACATTTTAAAAATCCAAACTTGTATCCCATTCATTGCAAAAATTGTAATTTGGAAGAAGTCTGAATGTGGCCCTGACAGCGGTTCTGAAAATATGTCTGTTGAAGTTTCTGGATATAGAATCATAAGAGAAAGCCTGCTTTTCTATCAGGTGCATGAATAATCTGGAAATCTGTATTAGCTGGAGGTTTTGAACACGTGAAAAACCAGTACCTTTAGCTTTTAAAATGCAAATTTAGGGAAGGAAAAGYGTATCCTTTAAAACAGACATATGAACAATGCCCTTTTTTTTGAAACATTTCAGAAATGCAAAACCTACCCCTAAATCCATTCTGCAGATTGAGTTACATTCAGATTAGCATCAGTGTGAAGTCTGAGACGTTTTACCCTCAGGCAATGGAAAAAAAAGTTCAGACTGGGTTTTGCCTAAAATCCTTTAAATTTCACACAGGAACATGGCACGACTTATTC
This sequence comes from Cardinalis cardinalis, assembly GCA_014549065.1. Taxonomy (NCBI): domain Eukaryota; kingdom Metazoa; phylum Chordata; class Aves; order Passeriformes; family Cardinalidae; genus Cardinalis; species Cardinalis cardinalis. The sequence continues at coordinate 2,124,882 of JACDOX010000043.1, read as the reverse complement.
CTGTAGGTATAGAAACCCCGTGGTGGCACAATAGATTCACCCTATTGAAACAAGAAGCGGGTGGCTCTGACTTTACATGTAATGTACAGCTACAGAGCTGAGAAACTTCTTTGGATGAGTGTTGGTGGATGAGGAAGCCCCCAAAAATCACCACACCAAGTGCAATTCATCTGAACTCTTCTACTGAAACATTAGCTTCTCCCTTTCCTAGCACCATCCCTCCTCTTTGTTTTCCTTTGTAACACTGTTTTGTTTCGTTAATCAGGGCTCTTTATTGTGGTGCTAGAAGCCATGGCAGAGCACACCTTTAATTTGCTCTTGCACTCTGCTGTGCTCAGTCACTTGTAACATAGGGTTGCAGAAACCAGCAGCTTTCATAGCATGTATCTGAAAAACTGACCAAAAGCAGTGAAATAACAGCAGATGTGAGCACTAATATAATAATAGCAWTAGAATTAAATAATAATAGCGTTAGAAATATCCATACAGGTTATTTTTTTATCTGTGATTTCCTTAAAGCTTCCAATATGTTCTTAATTTTCCTTTAGAATTTAAGATGCTTATATTCTGGCAAGCTAAAAAAAAGCAAATCAGCAAAACCAAGAAAACCTTTTCTGAAAGAAGAACTTTGTTAAAGTTTCTGCAGCAAAAACTGCAAATGCCCCACGCCCATCTTCTTCTTCAACTCTGCCCCAAGGCTGGTCCTGCAATTTGTGCTCACGCAGCTGCGCTGTGACCTTGTTCACTTCCCTAAGCTGACAGCCACAGAGTTGGTTTTAGCTAAATTATATTTAACCTGGCTCAGCCCCAGTTCAGCTCATTGCTTTAGCTCATTACGTGGAAATCAACATCCATGGATGGAGGGAGCCATATTGCTCAATCCTCTGTTTTCAGTGAGAGCAGTCAGCATAAAACTCCAACCTTGGCATCAAATTTAATTGTGTCAAAGAATAATTTGAAGTGACATTGGTGTACTAGACTGCTAATCAACCTAAAGCACAAATCAATGAATGTTGAGGAACCTACCTGAGTCTAATGTATTAGTAATAGGCATTTTCTCTGTATCACAGCAAGCTTTTAAAGCACGAAAGTAAGATTCTTCCCACCTTGCAAGCGGAGAAACCTTCACAGTATCAAATCAGGAGAGATGCTGCTCTGACAGAGGATCAGACGCATACTAAAATGAAAATGGTTGCAGACAAGAAAAGTTGCTCCCAAACATATAAATGAATGTTTTATTAATTAAGCTTTGTATTTATTCATGCTAAAATTTAAAGCAAAATTGCAATCTGTTTTAGATACTTTAATTTGTTGCTATTTAAAAATACTTGTAGTAAGCTAGTTACTAGAATGACCGAAATAGCTTAATCAAAACTTTATAATTCAAGGTAGATGGTTAAGCTGCAGCAGTAAGATCCATTCTTCCTATTTGCTCTGCAAATAATACTGGAGTACTAGTGTTTTGCTATGCTGGATCTGTGGCTGACTAAGTTTAGCATCTGTGTGAACAGAAGGGGGTGGTGTTACCTTAGCTTGTGCAAGACTGTACTTCCTAAGAATGGAACAAAAAAATTACCCCTGACTTCATTAGATCCACTGAAAGGATAAGATACCCAGGAAAAGAAACAAACTGACATTGTTTAMATTAAATAAGACTTCTAAAAGTTTTTATTGCCATTTGATATGGCTTTCCACCCTTTCTATTCAGCATTGTGGGGCTAGCTGACTTACAAAAGACAGCTGAAGTTCATCCAGCTATTTAGATTACAGTTCTGCAGCATTACCTCACAATGCTCAGTTTCCATGCTGTCTTATTTTCAAGAATATATATATATAGCCAGATAATGCAGCCATAAGAGATGCCTAATTTGAGATTCAGAAGGCTCTCTCTGTATGTACARCTTGTTGGAGTCTGGTGGGAAATAAGAGAAGATGAAGCAATATCTCACAGCTGTGGAGAGAGTGTCACAGGTGGGTATGCCATGGTACATCTCTGCTCCAAGGAAAACCTCACAGTGGGAAAACTGTGAGGAGCTCTGCCACTGAGACCTGGAAACCTACTGGGAGCTTCTGTACAGGAGGTCAAACTAGAAAGATTTTTGTATTTTGCTTGCTTGTGTGTGTTTGTGCATAAGAGAGTGAAAAGCCTCCTTCTGATTCTTTGGCAAATTAACCGGTCTTTGGGACTGGGTAGTCAAAATTGCACACCTTAACTCATTGACATAACAGTGCTTAGATAAAGTTATGTAATAACTATACACACAGCTAGGTTTTGATAAAAGGGACAAGTGTATTGGATAAACACATTCTAGCATAAAAAATTACTGAAGTATTTTTGTCAGTTGAGGAGAATACGTTTAAGAATGATATGGCAAACAAAAAATCCATTGCAATTCTGACAGCTTTTTAGAATCTAGTTAGAATTCTTAAACTAAAGATTACTTTTGTGAGCTTATTTAAAACATATGCTTTTCACCTAAGTATCTTGAAGTAGTGTATGAACAGATTTTTCTTCCAAAAACTTTCTCTGAGGAAGAAAAGGAACTTTTCATAGCCATAATTTTTCAAACAGCTTTACTTATATTTTTTTTCCTACACTGCTGATAATTTTGATTCACAAAAATGTCAAGCTCTTAAAAGGTTGTATTCCTTTCCCAAGGTGAAGSTAAGTGTTCCTAACATCATGCAAAGTAGTCTGAGGAGAAGAGAGAGTTTTGAAAACATGCATTTATAACTCTTTGAAGCTGTGATAACCACTTGGAGCCTTGGCAGTGTATCGTCAATGACCTTTTCTCGTGAGCGCTCATAATTGCAGAGATATTAATTAATTAAATTTTACTAAAATGTTTTGAAGATGTAAGATTCCAGATACTGTAAGTATGACATAAAATCTAATGAACTGTCTACTTATCTCCAGAAGAGTCTGCTTGGGGGAATATTTATGCACACTAAAATATTGCAAACTGTAGCATTCAGAGAAGCAGCATGAAAGTCTGGTGTAGGAAGGAAAAGACACAATCAGTAACATATTTATCTACAGTCATCCTCTTCTGTGCAAACATGGCTTTCAGTAAGACCAATACATACACTGAATTTTTATTTCCCAGTACAGTCTAAGAAGTGTGTCTACATGCTGTCTGGAGCAAAATCCACAGTATCAGAAAAAAGTGTTCTTTAAGTACCGGATTGCAAGCCCATCTGGTGTCATGTTGCTCATCATAAAATGTTAGGTTTGCTTGATGTTTCAGATTAAGATGGCAAAATGTCACTGAAATCACAGTATTGGATTAGATAATTACTTCAATTTTTTTTATTCCAAATTTAACAGTGAAATTAAGCAAGTGCTTAATTTTAAGTACATGTGTAAATCTTACTGAAATCAGTGGGATTTAGGCACATATTTAAGTGCTTTTCTGAACCAGGGCCAGTAAAGAAATATGACTAATCTCATTAATAAAGGAAACAGGAGTTAGTCCAAGTTACTTAATCACAAACAGTCTGTTTATGGGGAAAAAACTGCACTTTTTACATCTTCATTGTTTCACACTTTAAAAAATAAATACAAGCCAGAAAGGGAAGTTCAACTTCGTATAATATGATGATGCTATAATTTGTGCAGTAACACGTTCACAATAGTTCTTTTGCATCAGTTTGTGCTACTGACATTTCCCACCCCCCAGCAAGTCTGTCTTCGGGTTGGCAATCCATTTCAAAGTTAATCCTCACAGCTCCACAGCAATGATTCAAGCAACATGAGTCGAATGCTGGCTGAAGTTTTAGACCTCAGGGTTGGGTGTTTTCTTCTTCCTTGCATAATGTCTAAGGAAGAATTAAAATAATTTTCTTAGATTTGCTATTCAAAACTGTCCAGCTGCTCGGTTTGTGATTTTTCCCTGTGGATTGCAAAAGGCATACATAATCTTGGTACATCCTACCTAATTGGCAGGTGAGTAGTTGTGAATTGGCAGTAAAAATCAGGTAACGTGCYTTTTGTTAAACATGAGTATAATTCTCAAAATGTGAATATTACATAGAAATCCACAAGAATAATTATTTCAGACTCTGATTGAGAGGTTTCTTTCTGTGGAAATGGTCATCTGTTAACATTGAAAGACTGTAGAAAAAAATACAGGGGAAATATTTTCAACTAATATATAGTTGGGGGGTTTCACTTTTTTGTTTGTTTGTTATTTGYTTTGTTTTGCTTGGTTTTTGTTTCTGCTTTTGCTTTTGTTTTTCTTCACTAAAGTTTGTTATGGAAAACCTGGTCTGTACATAAAAAAAATTAAAATTCCACTATTGTGACTTTTTACACAGAAACACATGTGCCAATTATTAGATTCATTATATGGGTGCAAAAATTACTTCCAATAAGACAAGGAAGAGAGAGAAAGCATAAAACAGCAATGACATTACCACAATTCAAAACAAAGACAAGAAAAGTAAAATTTTGGCAACAATAAAATATTAATTTTAATGGAGAGACAGAAGCCATATTTACAACAAATGCAAAACCAAGTTCCCTTTTGGTCTCTTTTTTTTGATCAAGTCTGTACATTTTGTCTGTTCTAAAGCTTACCAAATAGGCTTATGACAGATGAAACTCAAAGCAATTCTTTGATAGTTTTCAAATACAAATTTCGTGTCATAYATTGCATGCCTAGTTAAGAACTGAAGACTGGTTTGATTAATCATTTCTAGCATGACCCTCCACAGTTGTCTATATCCTGTTGATAAGAGAGAGATAATTAATACAATAAACTACCACAGAGATACTTTTTCCATCTATGGGGTTAATTAGAAATCTAATTTGCTCTGGGATGCTAGCTGCCCATTTTGTTTTTTGATCTTCCTGGGGTTGCTGTTATATGATGGGATGCTGGGATGTAATTGAACATACTTTCTGCAGCTTTTATGTTTACTAGCCCTTCTAAGAGGAGTTGTAGAGAATGAAACATGAGGTTATTAAGCAGTCTAGCACACTGAGTCTTTAGTAAACACCTGTTTCTCTGCTGTGGCTTACATTTGTGATTTTGCTTGAATTAATTGTAGTGCTTCTCCTGGCACAAAAATTAACTGGCTGTTAGCATTTCTGTGGCAAGCATCCAGTTTCAGAAACCTATAAATTAGGTGCAAAATTTTCTCCCAGTTGAAATGCTCAGATTTAGTTATTCAAAACTTTGCCTTGCATGAAAAAAATAAAGGCCCCAAGCTTTGAGTATTGACTGATATTCAATAAGTTAAATTTGAKGTGTATTTAAATTGGGAAATAATTTACACTTGTGCACTCTATGTATCTTTCCATAGCTCTCCACATAATTAAGTGGAAACAGGACAACCTGAAAATCCATATGTGGAAATTAAATATGTGAAGAGCAACAGAGGAACAGCTATACTGGGCAGGAAGTAGAAGAAAAAGTGACAGAAATCTGAAACTGGTGATAACTGATTTAAATAAATTTTGAAATTTGGTTGTTTCTCTGACCATCTTAAATTTTAACACTGGGAATATTGCCATCAGCGCAAGTGTACAGCAAATGAGAAAGGAAGTAACAAGAAAGGCTTCAACAAATACCTCTTGTCAATTCTTAGGTGTCTGCCTACCCTCTGATATGTCCTTTAGAGAAGGGAAGTTTTCTAGGCAAGGAGATGAACAGAATTTCTTACCTGCTGGTTTGGTGACAATGAGTACAAAGGTTGCCTGGGTCAAAATATTTTTGCAGAGTGTGCCATTATGTAGGGCAGTGCTAATTGTGGAGAAAAATTATTAGGAAGTCTGGTGTGGTAAGAGCCTCTGCTCTAGATAATTTTGCAGTGTAAATTGCAAAGCCTGTGAAGCTTTTCTCAAAATAAAGATTACTTGGTTAAACAAATGCTTTAACTCCCTGATAGTGAGTGCTTTATGTTTCAGAGCCTTCTGATGAACATAAATTTTGAGTTACAGATGGACTAAATGATCACAATGGCTTGTTTAATTGTGAAGTCTTTCAACCCCTGTTTGCATTCCAGATAGTGACCAAACAGTGACTGTCAACAGACAGTGAATTCATAACTTCTACAGTGACAGCTACCGCCAAAGGAAGAGTTTTCTGGTGGCCATTTTTATCATAAGTGAAAGTATATCTTGAGAGGAGAAAACAATAGCAGATTGATTCAGCACCTYCCACTGTACATTCATCTAATTCCCACAAAAGACAAAGTGCACCAGGAGTGTTGTGAGGATCCAGTTCACAAACCAGAGAATCGCTGTAGGGGGTACCTCACAGTAGGGGATAACGTGGAAGTTGTGAGATTGCTTCCAAAGATAAAATTTCAGTGAAAGAAAAAAAATTACAATCTGAAATTGCTGAAACTTCTGAGCAATTTGTATGTCAATAGAAACATTTAACTTACTAATCATAATTTCAAGAAAGACAGGAAAGAAAAAGAAGGGTTMCACTGTTATATAAAGATATCAAGAATTTAATAGTTTCTATTGGCTGTTGAATTTATTCCTGAGACGTGGATTAGTTTAAATACTCCTACAGAAGTACAGGAAGACACTTTAAACAATATTCTCAATGTGTGATGCAGAACTCTGTGATAATCACTTAGCCTTCCTTTTTCTCTCAACAGGCTTAAATGGCTTCAGGTATTAAATGGGAGCTCATGGCTTCTATTTTCAAACTCCATTTATGTCTGTGAGTGATTTCAGTTTTCCAGCATTTAGAGTCCAGATAGATGGTAGAGTATCATTGAGATTGGCCTTGATGAAAGCAATAAAAGAATGATTTTTCAGAAAAAGCCAATAGGGGCTCTTGTTTCCTCTCAGTCTTCCTAACTTGGCACATGGGCCCCTCAGAGCCAAGAGCAGTGGTGCTGTCATGCAGTCTGCTGATTTGAAAATTATGCTACTAGTTCAGTTTCATTCTTTCTTTAAACAAATACTGTGCGAACAGCTGAAACTTTGGAAGGCCTGCTCCCCATGGCTCCCATCTGTGATTGATGGCCTAGTGTCTAATCTAAGTTTTGACCTCAAGCTTTACGCTCTGTCTCTGTAGGGACTAATTTGTGTCTTTTTCCTCTAACTAGTTATCCATTTTTATGTAAGCAGTTTCCCTGCTTTTGTCATGATTAAATGGAGTTGAAAAATATATTCCAATATTAATAATTTTGTATATGAAGTTTCACTGCACTCATGTGCTATAATTATCACTTAACACAATTGTTCCAGTATCTGAATAGCCCCATTCCAAAAATCCTAAAAAAAGACACAAATTTAAGTCACAAATAATTGCAAAGGAAGGAGGGGATTAGTGAAATGAGGTATAATGAGAGAAGCAGGATCAGATTAATACTACCTGTTTGCTCTTTTAAATGTTTTTTCTGTTATTCTTTAGCATTTGAGCAAAGGAGAAAAATGGCAAAGGACTATGCAACAGAATTTTGCATGTAGTGATTGCACTCTGTTCACGAGAAAAAACCCAAAGCTAATGAAAATGTATTTCTCCATTTCACATAGAGTAAAAGAGTGAAAATTCTCAGAATTCACAATGATTCTTCTCACACTTATGTTCTGAGTGTTTTCTGAAGAGACAGAATCTTCCAATGGCATGTCAGAAATCTCAATCAACATGGGTAGATTAGATTTGAAAAGTCTTTATTTTGACCAGACTTTGATTATATTCCAGGATTTTGACCAGATTTTGGTTTATTCTTATCCTCTGGAAATTCTTGCAGTCCAGGACATCAGTACTCAGGCAAAAAATTAGTTAATGACTCATATTATTATTTCATAAATTCCAAACATACACATGTGTCACACTGTTTTCTTTTCTGGGCATGCCCCGTTTTGTTTTAAGCCTGAAGTGGAATAATACACAATGCCATGTCACATTTCTTCCATCTGGTCTAATGCAGAACTAGAACTAGTCTTCCTGTTCTTCTTAATGCAAAGGTAGTATCCAGCTTCCTCTCATTTCCCACCAAAGAAGTGAGTGAGTGCGGGACATGTACTTAGAGATCCACCTGACTGTTAATGAGCACATTTAAATTCTTAAACTTCCGAACTAAGAGCATTTTCCCTCCATACAGTAAGGGATAAAATCCTTCCACTCTCATAAAGTAGACACAGCATCCATCAAAACTTCAGGCATTACAGGAAACGGGTATTTGTTTCAAATCTATCTTCACACTGTGAAAAACCCCAAACAGCAATTTTACCTTATATTTGGGATCAATTTCCCAAGATAATGATGTTTTTCCAACACTTTTTTTTCTCTATTTGACTTCGCAATTTTCTTCTCTATAATACTATTTTTGATCCAAGAATGTGCTATGAAGTATGTTTACTTTTCAAAGTAAATACTATTAATAAAAGTTTCCTTAGAGGCAGAATTACTACTTTTTTTTTAATAGTCATGGGTGCATGCATCTGTGCATTGCATGATTCTGTTACCCGAGAAATTTAATCCTATTATTTTAATCTTAGCTGGGAGATATAGAAAGCAACAAATACCACAGATCCTAACACTTTCAGAATGGTAGAAGTACAGGTATCAAATATCACACCTGTAACAATTATGAAAAGTGGAAAGAAATTTGGTATGACCTATACACGAGTTTCACAAGTAAAATGTACATGTGGATTCATGCAAATATTTTTTATTTAACCAATGGCAGCAAGAAGCAATATTATTACTGATTTTTTTTTACAGCTTTTTTTGAAAGCCAATGCACTTAGTGAACAGGAGTTGAAGTCTATTCTCCTCGCACCCCACTCTCACTGTTCAATATAATTGGGAATATGATAAAACTTATTTTCCATGAATGTGCTTTTAAGAAGAGTGCCCCTGACAAAGTCATAAATGACACTGTAAGTAGCAGCTCTCCAAAGTCAGCCTGTTTCAGACTGGATCTCAAGAAAAACAGAGCCATGCAGCATTACATCAAAGCTGTTACCTTCCATGGTGTGCAGGACTTTTAGGGACATTATGACCATACAGACAGTCTTTGACCAAACATTATACAGCAATGGAAGTGAAGCAATGTTTGTTCTGATCTGGGAAGTATCCATTGACAGACTGCAGACAGTTCAGATAGTAACTCAGAAACTATCAACACAAATGAAAGGAAATCATAGAAGGAGGAAGAAGGTAATATTTCATCTTCAAAAAATGATAAACATTCCCACGTGAAAAAGACATTTATTCAGCTAATGAATAATTAGGATATTCAAAACAATGATATTTTGTTAGGCAGTTAAGACCACTATCAGCAGTTGTGTTAAGCTGGCTTCCCATTTAGACCACTGTCAAGAGGAAAGGTCCAATAAATTATTTTCTGCCAGCCCATGTAACATATCTGTTGTAAATATGAGAGAGGACAAAACACATCATGGCAAGAACACTTGCACTGTGAAGTCTAACTTTTTTAGCTATTATAACTTATTTATTTGAAACATGTAATGAACAAAAGAAGACACAGTGTGATTGTCACTGAAAAAGAGTGCAAATTGGCCTACTCTGAGCACCATTATTGATTTATTCCAAAAATATCTGACACAGGCATCCATTTTAGGCTCAATACATGCAACTACATTTTTACTTTTCCAAGATAAATATTTATTTATGCTTATATTTGTATAGAAAAAATATATTTATATGCTTTGATTTATACAAAAAATATGCCTGGACATAGAAACAGAATTCAAAGTGGCGTAATTGTACAGAATTTGTGGTATAAGGAATGACTAAATGTAATTTTTCAGGGATTTTAAATGCCCGGGGTTTGACTCTGAGGAATTTAAACATAACGTCATACTGCAGTGAAAGCCAGCCCCWTGTGGACCGTCTGGTTTGTCCCACTTTAACCACAAATCAGGAATGGAGAGGTCTCCTATAAATAGGGAGACGTTCAACCATTTCCAAGAACCATGTCCTGTCTTCAGCCAGCGGTGGTATGAAAAGGGAGGGCAAAGGAGATTTGCATCCACACTGGAATTTTAGAAAGTGAAGCCAATCACAGTGAGCTGTAAAGAGGGCTAGAGGTAAATGTGAAACATTTGCCTGCGGCTCTGAAATGTGGTTGAACATCTGGTAGCAGCAATACCATCAAAAGCAGGGAGGCACATGCTGAGTTATTTCACTGAACCAGGGAAGGAAAATTCTGCTGAAGAATATGCCTTAAGAAACATTATTTTCTCTTTTTTTTTTTTCTGTCAGAAAAATCTTATCATTTTCCTTGACAGAGTATATGTATGGTAGGAAAAAAATCCCATGTTAACAAGTCTGGGTTATTCTTTTTCATCTCTACAGCTCTTCAGAGTAAGACCAACAGATATTTAAACAAGAGTTTAYTGTTTAATTTATTCATTGTCTTTAGAATGTGTCAGAAATATGAGCTACATTTCATTCAACTTGGTTGCTTTTGGTAACTAAGATATGCAGCTTAAAATGAGATTATAATTTTTTTTAGAGAAATCCAGCAGTTAAGAGGTTAATCTGTTAAAACTGTTAATATTGCTCAAAAACATGATGAGTCATGTAAATGAACAGTGTTTTGATGCCATTTTATTAAATAAAAATCATTATTAAGGTCATCTGAACAATTCTTTAAAGAGAGTATTAGAATAAAGCTTTCAAGAGAGAAGTTGGTTTGTAATAATAGGCCCATTACCAGCTCCCACCCATTGAGTAACCTGCTTTTACTCCCCCAACTCACTGATCTGCCATGCTGAGATGTCTCAGGGGTTGTGCTTCTGGAAAGGACACATCAGAGCCAGTGAAGCTGCCTAGCCAGTGCTGAAATACCATCTCTAGATCTGGGCTCCTGGAGAAGACCCACCCAGGAGCAGCAATCCACAGGGCTGAAGCACAGCCCTAGTTTGAGGAGGCAGCTGATGGTGGGGATGGGAGAAGTTCCTATGCCTGTAGGTTAACAGAGATACAGGAAAATTCCCAGGTCCCAAAGGATTAATCTGCTTAAAACCACAATTATTACCTTCTGCCATGAAATTACAATTTGTACAATGCAGCTTTGTATCCGCCTGAAGCGTATGCCTATTCCTTGAGCATGGTCTCTGCTGGAGGGTGGATAGCCCTTATCAGGCATTTCTCTGGCATTTAGTTCCTTCATAGGTTTTCCGTTCAGTGTTTCATGGTTCCTGGCCACCAAATTTTCATTGATATAATTCATAGTCATGTACTGGAAAAAGTGAAGCCTCTGTGGTCATGGTGTGTGCCTATCTTACTGTCTGCATTTATCAAGCCTGAGTAACTTTGACAGTCAAACAAGGATTTTAAAAATAAAAAAAAGTGCATGTAACTTTCCCTATACAAGACAGTAGGCAGAGGAGTACCAACATAAAATATCCAAGGCCATCTTATCAATTCCTGTCTGTGAAAATAAGAAAAAATTAATGCAAGATGGGCCTTTTGAATGCCCTAATTAGGGGAAATCCTTAACCAGAAACTTCAATCAAACATAAGAGACAGGTTGTAGTAAATGACGCACTGCTGGCTCTGGTTCATGGAGCTATTGGTTTAACAAAGCTGATGGTGATAAAACTCATAAAGTTTACAATTAAAAACTTGCTACTTTTCTCTTTGCCCATGTGATGGACTGTACAAGGACAAATGGATCACATGATTCACCCAATTTAATTTACCAAAACCTTTTGGGCTWAAAAAATTATTTAAACTTCTTGACACAGAGAAGCATCAGTTGCAGCTTTAGATTTCAAGGAAATCTATTGGTTTACTATATTTTTAAGTTTTCTATTGTGAATTAAAATTTTGAAAGCATAATTCAAGCTGATGGGTTAACCTCTAATCTCTCCTACAAGTCTGGGTCATCTCTGTAGGTAACTGACTGCTGATTTGTGAGAGCCTTGCTACACAGAAGGAGCTTATTGGGATTTTTAAAAAAAAATTATATCCATGACACTCTTTTTGAAAGTGTTTTAGAACAAAAATTGTGATGGAGTCTAAGAGATGTAAACAGCCCCTAAGAGTAATTGGATTATATCTTGTGTCCTAGGAAAACCCAGTATGAGGTGGACTACAACTACTGTTAGGATATATCAGTAAAACAGAAAAATGGTAGTAAAATGTTAAGTATCTTCATACACTATTAAAAAGTTTTTCCTAGAAACAATCTCATGTTTCAGGGTGGTGTGAGTTCAAGAGAATTAATGCTGTCTAATAAAATTCAATGTATTAATATGTAATTTAAAGCTCACCATTCTACTTCTTGCTCAATTCATCTTTTCCTTCTTCTCACAGTTTTTGGTGCAAAGCAACAGTGCAATAACTTATTTTTCACTTTTTCAAATACAAGAAAGGAAAATATGTTCAGGTCTAGTAAGGGCTTCCTGAATTAGTAAAGGAGAAAAGTAGAGGAAACCACACATAATTAAATTTTGAAACACAATGTGTGAATTTGGAAAGAAAAGTGTTTGGAAGATAAAATAGTCTACAGAAATGGGATCTTTAAATTATTAGGAAAAAGCAAAACTGGAATAAATCAGGACGTCAAAAAACTACATTATGTCACATGTTTACATTTACCTAGGTTTTTTAACAGTCTATCTAAGTACACCAGTATCTATAACCCAAAAATTAGTTCTATTTCCACCCAGCCACTGCCACACACAGACATCCAGCAAGTCTGTGTATGCTAGCATTGATATCTACAAATCTATGCCATTTGAAATAAATTGCACCTTAAATTTGAAGGCAATTTTAGGTGGTTTGGTGTGCTGCAGGATCCCATTTTTGATATTTAGCAAGCCTGAGATCTTTCTAACTTACGAAGTCTGCATGTCTACAAACTAGGACCGATGTGTTTGTGTTTATTACCTTTTCTCATGCATGCCTTGAAATGACTAAATTACAGGTATTTTACATGTATTTTGTGGCACAAGACAGATACCGTCTGTTAGTATAATTTATCTTGAAATACCCTGTTTTACAAAATTACAGAAAAGCACAGCAATTTAGTCTTTTTTTTCTTTTCTCTTTTTTTGTTAAATTTCCAAGACTATGTCAAAATCTTCAAAGCCCTAGAAGAAGATGCCTTCTAGCCAGAATTTAGCCATCTAATAAACAATTTTCATCAAAGCACTGGGTTTGTGGAAATAAGAGTACAATTGTAGAATCCAAATTTTGATAATGTTCTGTACTTATTAGCTATTTTGTCTTTTGTATTTTGACCTAATTCAGCCAGCAAACACATCAACCCTTATGAAGATTAGATACACATACATACACATACTCCAGCCCAGATCAGATTAGCTGCAATCAAGGTAATTATGTTGAACAAAATTGTTCATCTGTGCTTTGCAGCTGCCATTTGGATCTACTGTTTGATCCCAAGTGACTGAGTTGTACGTATGTTCCTCCTTAATCCTGGATAACTCAGGTTTTATTTTAATACAAAATCACCTCTTTAAAACTCAAGACTGAGATTAGAAAATATTTAGTTTTGATAAATTAACTCTTATTATCTTTTAATGTTTTTCCTTGGTGTAATCCAAAGTTCTTTAATGGATACTACCTGGAATTGAGCTTCCCAAAAACTGAAGCTGTCATCTAGACAGCCTGCTGTCCTCCACCTCTGACAGTTATCAGAAGCTACTTAGTAAATTTTCATGCTCCTCCAGCAGTTAAAATTATTACTCATGAACATACTCAGGGTGCTAAACACTACACAGTAGCCAAGCAGGTTCCCTTTCTGTGCTTTTCTTCTACTCTCTCTCAATCTAGACATAAGAAGGCACTATGAATTCTCATAAGCTCCAATAACCGTGTTTAAAGAAAAAAATAGTTATAAACACACAACAGCCCTTCCCTCAGAAAACCAATAGCTCCAGAGAACTTTGTTTCAGAATCTTTGGTAGAGCTGCCACCCAGTCTCGCAACTATTTAAAGAGTTCAGGCTTATGGTAATGGTTGTACCACAGTTCATAATCATAAATTCTGATTATGCTGACATCTGAGTTCTGGCAGCCTCTACTGTTTATCATATTAAAACAAGATTGCTATCAATCCTGAAGAGCAACAGTCTGGAAGATAAGAAAGAGAAATGCTAATTCTGCCTAGGATTTAAACTCTTAATAGCTTCTTGTAGAATTATTACTACTATTACTTCTTGTACTTCTTGGCTTCTTGTAGAGTTATTACTACTAGTAATAGTAATAATAATTCTACAAGAATTATTATTACTTATTACTATTATTATTCCTCCAGCTTGACTTCACAAATATTTACTCTTTCATAGTCTGTAAAATGAGTTTTGTATTTTTGTAAGATAAAAAGTTGCATTTTATAAATAGATAGAGAACTTTTCCTGTTGTATTTAAAAGATTCACTTCAACTACTCAACTTCAACTGCTCCTTCATGAGAAAGAGAAGTTTTTAAATATATGGCCTTGTATTTGTAAGCTATTTTCCTTTATGAAAAGTAAAACAAAGGATGAGAAATAAAATTAACATTTGGTATAAAGAACCCATTGACATTGATCTCAGTTATCATGTTTCTAGGTAAAAGAGWTAAAATAGGATCAATAAATAGATGTTTTTTCCCAAACTTTTGAGGATCACCAGTATTTTTAAAAAGCTGAAAAAAATCATGTTGTTGTTTATGGTAGTTACCATGATGGAAGAAAATATTACTTTCAAAATATTTGGATTTGAACTCCAGATTCTGTGTAAGAAAGAATTCAATTTACCCAAACCTTATCTTGTGTGTATTGTATAAAAATCTGTGCAAAAGGAAGAGGAAATAAAAAGATTAGTGAGCACTAAATGAGAAGCTGATTGTTAAGCCTATTTTTTAAAGTCATTCTGCCCCTGTGTAAATCACAGGGGCAGAATGACTTTAAATGTCTTTAAAGTCTGGAGTAATCTCTAACAAGTTTAGGGGAGATTTTCCTAGCTCTGCTTTTCTTTTGAAATACTATAGTTTCTGGTTTTTTGCTTGAGGAAATGACCTATGAATAAATTCACAGAGCTATATGCCATATTTCATAGTTTTCGCCACTAGGTCTGCTTTATAAGTAATTATAACCATATCTAGGAACACTCCATTCCAGAATTCTTGTTGTGTTGTCCCAGTACTGGAATTTCTTGCCTACAACTCTACAAAAGCAATAGATATGTATGTATGTATGTATGCATGCATGTGTATATATATATATCTATATATGCATCTCTTTCTCCACAAATACACACATTTTATACATATCTATATGTGTGAGTGCAGTGTGTTTGTATATATACATATATATATATATATATATATATATATATATTTATGAATAAGTTGCATCAGTTATCAGTTTTTAGAGCTGCTGCTTTTATGACCCAACTACCACATTACATATATATAATTTTATCTCTTTTCTAAAAGTGGTTCGGTGTGGAAGGAGAGCTGGACTGCAGTTTTGCACTATTAATCCATTTACAGTAGAGTTGTTTATACAGCATTTTCCTGTACTTGGGTTTGCTTTTCTGGTTTTCAATGAAGTTATTTGGAGTCAGCTGCACAATCTCTGCATTTTTACTGGGGGTTTTTTGTGCTTTTTATTGACTTGTTATACAGTACGCATTGATCTCATTAATAGGAGTAAGTTATTCTTGGTCGGCCTGTAAAGATCGTTGCTCATGTGTTGAAAATAGACTTTCAAACTTTGTATTAGACTTACTTTCCTCAATACCAGTGATGGTGCCATGTTTGACATGATCTTACATAAATAAACATATTCTTGAACTTGGATACTAAGCAGCACAGGGCTCTACACAGATTGTTCCCATGATTTTTGGAAAGCCTTTGGAGCAGACATTCCAGTAGTATAAGTATAAGAAAGACATTCCAGTCTTTCTTTTAAAGTAGTACAAGTTTTTCCACACGATGCAGAATGACTGAGATCTGTGTGGAGGTACAATGATTTATTTTGTGACTTTGCGCAAGTGCCAATATCCTCCATCTGTTTTTGTATCTGTCCTCTTTAAATTAACTAGCCAGGAAATGTCACATRATTCTGAAGAAGATTTTGGATCATTTTTGAAGTTCTTCATTTCAGAAGAATAAATTAAATTCAGAATTTCTTTAATTACTAAAAATTTCTTGACAAAATTCTTCTGTGGCTTTTTCTACTTTAAGCAATGAAGAGGACCCTACACAAATAAGTGCTAATTTTCTGTCAATAAATATTTACATGGTTGTACAATCAAGCCGCTATCTCATGAATTCAAATGATTCAATAATTTAGTGACATAAAATAATGAACAGATTATTGTATTCAAATGTTTCAGCAGTTCTAGAAGTTGCTTACTATCAAAATAGACAAAGGGAAGATCTGTAATGATATTAAATGAACCTTACAAAAGACTTAGATTGACATAAGAGTACTAAAATGGTTACAGTTTTACGTATATGAAGCTTCAGTAGAGAATAAAAGAGTCTGGGCCTAAGTTCTCTTCCCTTCATCCCAGTGAATTAAATTTGTGGTGGCAGAAAATTTAAAACCTTTCTCAGATGGGAAATGTTTCAAAAATAAACACAAAGAGCCATCTTTGCAACCACACATTATATGCATTTAACCAAGTTTCCTTCAGGGTTAGATAACTCTTACTGTAGCTGTCCCTGTAAATATGACAATAAATTTTTAAATCTCCAGAGAACTGGCAAATACAGGCAGATGCACTTAACTGCTGGTGAGCAACAAAAGTCAGCCTGCAGGAAACTGTGGCACTAATGTAGTTCTTGATTAATCTCTAATTACACTTTTGTCATCTTAGCAGGGAGACAAAACTATAGCAGTTCCTAAATAGGCAGGCAGCATTTTGGCACCTAGCAACCAGCAGTTCTTTCATATTAGCTGCAGTGGACTCTGTGCTGTTACATGGAAGGTTGTTATGGATCACTGCTCTATTATTTATAGAGCAGCATTTACAGAGGCCTTCACAACAGTATATAAATTAGCAGCTTAACAGGCCATTGCTAACTAAAAACATGGCATGAGCTGAAGCATCTAGTATGAAATTAAAATGTGACTTGGAGATAATAATGTTTGCAACACACATAGAAAGGAATGTAGATTTATTTTCCCATTAACCATTTCACAGGCGGATTATAGTATGGTCTTTAAGAATTTTTGTRTTCATGTGTGTGTGCCTGTCTCACTCATTTCTCGTATGCACAAAATGAGTATGTGTGTGAATACACARGCATTCATATTTACTCCTAATAAATATTCTACTATATTTTCTCACTTAGGTATTTTTAAAGATTAGTGTAAAAGCTTGCCTGTTTTTTTGCAGTAGAATAATATAGCACAGAGGTAGATGAACAAGGAGAACAGTGCTAAAAGGGATCTATCCACTAATTGGGCCTCAGGCTGCAATAACACTACAAGTGTCTTCATAAAAGGGCCTTGTTAGCTATCAATCRGGAAAATAACACTAACTTTCTTCCATCTTCTGTTCTGTGGTAACTTGTCTGTGAGAAGGCCAACTCCAATGAAAAACCTCACACCTCTATTTAGTGTCATTCAGAGTGAATAAAATCAAAAGTGATCAAATACAGTAAATGACCTCTGCTGGCTGCAGTTGATTCCTTATTTAATCAGCTAAAGAAAGATATAAATTAATGTTTATGTACTAGGGATTCTGGAATAAGGGAATAGGATTATTAACCATGGGAACACATAAGCAGAGGAGCCCCRAGAACATTCAGCTTTCGTTTGCAGTCCTGGTTTAATTAAATCAATGCTTGGCAATGAAAAACAGTTCTGGTCTAAATCGTGGTGGTTTCTGATGCTTCTGCTGGACTGGATTGCGTTTTGCTTTCCGCTTCTCAAACGTGTCATCAGAGAAAGTTCCTGCAGCGTGGGAGGGAGGCTGCAGCGTGGGCAGACGTAGCAGATGATGGAAGGGAAAGAATCCATCTGCATTCAGTCCCTGTGCTCACGCAGCAAGCTGGTGACTGAGCCAGAAAAGGGAGACTGCACTGGGCACTTYCTCCACAGAAAGCAATAGTAAAATTGCTGTCATCTTCAATACAGGAGGAAATTGTCTTTAGTTTTGTATCAAAGAAACTATTTCTAGATGTGCTTTACCAAGTCACCTTCCTTGTCTCTGCTCTTAATTACTGGATATTTCCAGAGTTTTTAAAGGGCTTAGAAGTTAAATGGGATATAGCATCAGGTAATAGTATTTTATTTTCAGTTGCTAGCTCAGAAGGTTATTTCCTTCTCAAGTTTATACGAGATATGCTTTTTCCAYGTAGAGATTATCCAGCAATGTGTTTTGTGATTATAATCTAAAGTGAAGCATCACACAGTATTCTCACAGTAAAAATAAAATGAATTACTGAAAATTTGACTTCAAAACTATTCAGAATGCTGCAAATTACAACACCACAGAGTTTCCCCAGCTGGCTGATCTTTTGGTAATCATCATCGCAGAACTGAAAATCATGGGCTTAGTCCAAGCAGGTAACCCTATGCTGCTAACAAAATGTTTTCTTTAAAATAAAACAAGCAAAGAGCTTAAACCAAACAAAATAACCCAAAAGAGAGCATACAATTTGCTTTCTCCTGATCAACCTTGTGAAGGGTGCTGCTAGTGCAAGCTCCTCCACCAGAGGCTTTCAAAGCTGTAGCCCTGTACCCTGTATGAGATGACAGAGCCTAATGTGGGACTTTACACAGAATGCAAGTCATGGTACATGCACAGTGTATGTTTGGGCTATTTAAAAGCAGAAGAGAAACTTAGAAACCCAAGTATTTCACTTTGGAGAGGTATTTTCATGAAAATGTAAAACAATTCTTTKTTGTGGGATGTTTTTGTTGGTTTGCCTTTTTGTTTTGTTTTTTGTACACAAATACTTGGTGAATTAGACAAAGCAGGAAGATAAGTCTGATAAAATTTCTTACAAAATCTCCTAGCTACTGAAAAAGAGCAGTAATCATCAAGCTATTGTCATTATAATGCTACAAGATGACTTAATTAGCTAATTGATTTCTACAATGATGCTCAAAGTGATGGGGTCTGAGACGCATTTGAGACAGGAATTATGAATTGATATGGCACCAAGAGGCTAATCAGTTGTTCCCACTGCATTGTTACTGTGTTGGCTACCCATGTTTCAGCAGGAAAAACAATGCTGTTTGCTAAGTGTGGGTCTGGCAGCTGTATCTCTGTGGCATCATATTTGCAAGTTGAGCCAAGCCCCATGTGAGAGAGATCAGTTTAGACGCAAATTTTCCCCAACTTTTGTCTGACCGTGGGGCTTGTTTTATGTGTTTATTAACTGCAGCTTTGGTAAGGAAATTRTTTTTATCAGGGGATACATAATCCCATAGATTATGAATTGTTAACTTCATTTTTTAAACCTCAAGTTGCAAAACTGAGCACCTGTACTAAGGAAGGTTCCTGTGCAAATGTGCCTTGCAATTCAAAGAAATATAATACGCAACCAGAACAAGAAAAGCAAAAGAAAAATATTGAATGTTACTGCAAACTCAAAGTAATTTTTCTTACTACATGATTTTGCAGCTGCACATAATTAAGGTTCTTAATACRTTTTAAGAATTCATTTCCATATCTTAATATGTTTGATGTTTTTAAGTACTATTGTCACCCAGAGCTATCTACAATTTCACACACTCATTTAAGAAAAAGAAGCAAAAAAAAAAGCCTCAGTGAAGCTCTCAGCTTTAATCCATACATATTTCTAATATCATATCTTCAATYTAAACTCCATGTTAATTTATCTGTAAATTTAGTGAGTTAATTTCTTTTATGCTGCTGGAGCATATGACATGTTCAGTCGCTGTTTTAGCAAAAGAGAGATGTATTTTTTGCACTCAGCATAGAAAAAATTAGAAAAATATTCRTACTTTAAAAAATTACCTCAAAAGAAAGATGGTAAAGACATCAAAAATTAAATTAAAAAGATATATTGTCAATTACCTCTGATGATACAATTTCAAGCAATTTGTTTAGACATGACACCTGTGTTTTAATTAATCACTTTTGAGGGATATTTTTCAATGAAATATCTCTCTCTGGTGAGTAATTTAGAATAAATAAATCCATACTTGTATCAATAAAAAAAATAAAGTCCTTTTATTAGCCTCCTCAATTTATTAGACATGGATATTTAAGGATTAGAAAGAACTTTTGACTCTAAGGTTTAGGGTCATTAAACAGGTCAGTGGAGAGCCTTCAACAGTAAATCTGTGCAAGACAACTCCAGCTGATGACTTCAATCAGGAAATTTGTTTACCAATCATTATAAATCTAATTTCATRCAACATATAGACTCAGAGAATCTATATCATATCTAAAGTAATCTTCAGACTCTGCTCTATTTTTGTTAGTSTTCAATGAATAGTTTGTAACAGTATCTTTCCCTGCATTTTAAATGCTAGAAATGAAGTCCATTAAAAAGAAAAAAAAAGACAGATGAACAATCTCTGTGAATTCAGCTTAAATTTGAKGTTATAATTAATTTGGGATATGAATCTGTGAAATAACGCTATTGCAAAGTGTAATATTGTTTGAAATGGAAGCTAATTCTTTATCTCCAAAAATCACAAATRCTGTTTCTGGAGTGTTTAACCATAGTAATGATATAAAATTAGGAATATATTAATTATATATAATAATGAAAAATAATTGTGCTGATATTTCCCATTTATGACAGGTAAGGAAAGATCAGCTTTCTAWTTTTTTTCCTATTTTGTAATTATTAGGTGGACCTATCCTGATGTCTGAACATTTTAAATAAGAATAATGGGCATTAGATATTGTAACTTGAAAATTACAGGTTAGGAATTGTATACATGTGTGTGCATGTGTGCATTCCAATTTTGATGTAATTGGTTTTGTACTTTCATTTCCTTAAACCAGTTTCTGTTTTCTGTGTTTGTATTTTCTACTTCTACAAGATTCATAATAGAAAATTCTTTAGATAGAAATTTTCATCATAATGAAAATATTTTATTATACCATTTTTTTTATTTTTCTGAATAGGTATGATTATCTATATGAATTGTATACAAGCTTTAGAATGCATTCATCCTATGCTTTTTGTTGTTGACCAAATTAATTCTTCTTGCAATTTCCCTTCAAAAGAAAAGAAAAAATTACCTCCAGAAGGGRGACTGGAAAAAATGGAAGGATTTTGACTTTTTATTTTGAAAGTTTGATGTAGCTCAATATCTAARAGAACTAACAAGTTTTAACCTAACACTTATATTATTTTAGAGCCCTGTGTAAAGGATTTTACCTGGAAACAGGGGAATTCTRTTATGGGGAATAAGCTGTAGTGAAGGTATGGGCAAAAAACTCATGGYGTTGGTAACCACATGTGGAAAGCTAAGCATTTATTGAAGCATTTTCACTACAGGTGGGGTTGAGTAACTTTTAAGCCATTTTTTTCTTTGAAATCTCATGTATATTTAGGCATATTAATTCTTTAACAGAAATAGTTTTAAAATGCATTATGAAGTTGTGCCTTTTTAGAATTAGAGTGCTGGAGAGCCTAACATTGGCAATGATATCATATCAAATAGCTAGTTAACAAATATTAACCATAAATCAGAAACCATGACTATGAAAATTTTTGCCATTGTGCAGAAAGTAATTTTTCTGCACTGTAAAGTGAACATATAAACTAAACAAAAATGTTACCTAAGACTATTAGTAGGTGTACTTTTTTGTTTGTGTTTTTCATCTGGTAATATAAATGGAAAGTAAAATGGAAACTATTCCATTATATTTGAATTCAGTTAAATAACAAAACAAATTTTACTTTCCATTCATAGAGAGCTCATACAGTGTCCTATTCTGGTAAATTTTCTCTGGTAAAACTCAATTTTACCTACTTGGCACTTTAATATTTAATAAGCAGAATAGTTAAACTATATGCAATGACAGAGGAAATGTGTACATGCTTTTAAAATTTAAAAAATGGGTAAAATAATTCTTAGAAAGGAGAATTTATGTATCTGTCCTCAGCTACACATAGCCTATTCTAGTTCACAATTGGTTTTAAAAAGGTTGAAAATTCTCAAAGTCCTAAGGTGTAACAGATACCGCCCTTGTTGAAAGCAAAAGGAATTCTCCCCATGCTTTTAGACTGTTTTAGGCTTGCTCTAGTTTTTGAATGCACTGGAATGGCTAGAAGTGGACAATTGTCATGTTTTCTCCATACAGCATGGTTCCTTTATGATAAACAAAATATTTGTTTTTAATATTTTTATTYAATATTTTAATAAGAATGTTGTTTTCTTCACTTTTTTTGGGACTGGGAACTCCCAAAGAGCTGGACCCCAATGTCTATCTGCTTCTCCATAATCATACATAAATCTGCTTGGAAGAAAAGTAGACAAAAGCATTTTTTGTTGCTGAAGCTTTTTTTGGTGAAAGGTGGTGTTAGGAATACCATTTCTGTGAATACATGTTCATGATGTAGACCATTAAAAAATAAAAAGAAAGAAAAAATACAGAAGCAAATAAAAAGTGATTATATATTAAAAATTYAAAACTGGATAATTTACTGAACTATTTAGGTCAAAAATTCTATGAATTTTATCTSTTAAATAGTTTAAAATTACTTCAGTGAAATGTAACATGCTTTTCCAGTCAAAAGGGAGTTATGTCTGTAGCAAGATCTTAGAGGACAGCAGCTTTATAAATGGTTAGTTCCTCTGACTTCAGTGCATCTACAGATCCAAATGCAAGGCTAGGTTTTTGTCTGCTCACAGCCTAATTGATAATATGTAGAAAGACTRCAGAGAGAGTTGCCCATGGTTTAGTTTGTGTAGATATGGTTTCTTGTTTCTTCTTTTCACACGCATTAAATATCTTCCAAAGGATTTATTTCACATCTGCTCCTCTGTTAGCCCGCAGTCGCTAGTTTCCTTACTGCTGCAGATGAAACCTCAGAAGTGGAGCTCTGAAAGGCAGGGCTGTTTTTGCAGAGAAAAAGGAAACAGATGACAACAAAACTTTCACACACACAAAAAATGTCTCTCTTTTTATCATTCTAATCAAACCTGATTTTCATTTTTGAAAGTGCAACTCTAACACTACACCGGGGAATAACGGGTCATTACAGCAGAACCTGGCACAACAGCATGTACATGGTTGGGCTTGTCTGAACTCCATGGGATGAGCTTTAGCTGGTAAAAATAAGGATAGCTGCATGTGGATGCAGTGGAGCTCTGCTGATTTACACCAGGTCAGGGACTAGTTCTGTGCATTGATTTACTGCAACCAATTTGAACCCATTAGACTTACGCCAGTATAAACCTGAGGAAATCCAGTGGTGAATCAGGCCCAAAAAGAAAGAAATCTTTAGATAACTACTTAACAGCTGTGGAAATATTGGCTGGTTCTCTTAGGACTTCATTACCACATCTGATGAGAATGCTGATTTATGGAGACTAGTAAACAAATCTCAGCAGAAAGGATGTCTCAGAAAAAAAACAAGGAAACATATGCAGTAAAAGAATAGACCATCTCAAGGCTTTATTTTCTTGCACTGTCTGAGCCACACAAAGATTTAATGGAAGACATTTCTAACTAACGCTTTGGATTTAAAGGCAGATGAAAGRAGAAACACAAAGCCCCTGTGGCCTGTTGATATAAACGACCAGGGGCAAGGAGGATCCTAGCACTTGGTTCATTCAATGACTCATCATGTAACACTGGGCTCATCATTTGACCCCTTCTTGCCTCAGTGAACTCAAGCAGAGATTAGGGTGAAAAATGTAGGTTCCTATTGGAAAACAGATGATTTATAAGAGAATTTCCCTGTGTAAATACATTACGAAGAAGTGGTAAATCCATAAATTTTACATGTACAATCATAAAAAATAGAGTGAATATCTGCAACAACCTCAATTTTTCCTTCATTCTTCAGGTTGCTTTTTTTGTCTTACTGCATTATTCTCATCACAAAACTACACACCTTCTTAACAGATCAGCAAATGAGAGTAATGTTGTTACTTTCTGAATTTGTGGTATGGTAACAGATGCAAGAGTAAAACCAGATTCCCGCTCCTCCCATAAATCAGGGAAGGCAATGACGCCAGTTATATCTACTCCAATATCAAAAGTAAGTTTTACAAAAATTGTTTTGGACAGCTGTCTGGACCAAGCAATTTCAGCTGCTGATGCTGTATGCACATGTGTGTGCTGGAGATGCAGAGTGAAACCTCTTCACAATCTATTTTTCAGACATTAGTACATTTTGTTCTTTACCACATGAACATGTGGCCCACAAACTGTCTCATAATGAGGGTCATTTTATTCAGTAATGAAGTGTGTGCTCCTCACCTTCAGTTTTTTTTGTAAGGGAAAACACCCATCAAAATCAAACACAATGGAAAAAAAATCAAGTTCTTAGCAGCTTTTGTTGTCTTAATTTTACATTTTAATGATTTGGACAGAACTCATCACTTTCAATTTATTAATCAARACGATCACAAAAGTATTGGCTATGAACAACAAAAATATAACAAGTGTTCTTCCAGTGTATCAGAGAAAAGATCTAAACATTTTTTGACAGACTGCTGCACACAAGGCTAATGGTATAAGAAATGTAAAGTGTTGGTAAGGTTATGAAATATAGTGGAAAAAAAAACACATGCCATAAAAATTTAGATTCTTTCAAAGTTCAAATGTCAGCCAATTAAATACTCTGTTTAAATGCTGAGACAAAAAGCCACAAAGATCTCAATCCTATCTCATCAGAAGAAGGGTTTTTTACTTCCCTGCTGGCAGCTTGTAGATGCAAAAGGTCTTGATATAGAGAAGGGTGCGAGTATAGCAGCAGCTAAGGAGTCTCAATCAGATAAAGTGACATCTGTGACAGATAGCTCTCTTACACAGGAGTCACACAAGCCTTGCTTGCCTTTCTCACGGGAATGATCCACCACTATTACAGTATCTCTAATGCGGCTACTAACATGAAGTTTTAAACTCATTCACAGTTTGAAACAAGATCACATTTACAGTGAAAAGCTGAAGTCTTAAGTAGCATGGAAACTCAGTTCAGTTTTCCTTATCACTTCTCTTCTATAGCTTTAATCAGGTGTTTTATTTATTAGGGGTTCAAAAAATAGTCTCAATGAATAGCCATTCATTTCTCCTGTACTCATCCATTTTGTACTTTTGATGCTACATGAACATGTCTTCAAATAGAAGTTTAAAAAAAWTTTTTTTAAAGTTAAAATRAATTGAACTTTCATGTTAGTAATTACACCATTTGCACAAATATTGAAACAAAAAAGAATTAACGTTAGGCTTTGTATGCATTGAAATGCATATATACTACAAAAAAAGGCATCAATATTATTTCCTAACATGTTTTCCACATAAAATCCAATAATTAGATATTCCTTTCCGTTCTGAACAGGAAAAAAAAAGAAGAAAAGAAAATTAAAAGTATTAAAAGGTAATTTCAGAAAAATTTTACTTAACTTTGGGGTATCAGGAAAAGATAAAGTAAAAATACCTGGAAATTTAATTGAAAGGTACAGAAGAAGACACATTTTCTAGAGAGGATTTGGGTATTTTTTTCTTAAACAGGCAAACTGGGAGAAACAAAAATTTGCATATTGGATGAAGGAATAAGGTGGTTACACTAACGATAGTAAAATAAGCAATCTAAGGTACCAAAGGAACAGAATATTAATATATCTGTCTGGAAAATATCTTCAAACASAAAGTGATACACTGTGTAAAACACATCCAGGAAAGGATTCTGTATACTATGTGTATACTAAAGTGAAATTTAAATCAGGTTCCTAAAAGAAAATATCTGATGTCACATTACAGATATGACCAATATCTCCGTAGAGAGGAGGGTTAGATAATAATGTYGAACACAAGCTTCCTCTTGACTCCATTTTAAGTAATTGGTGCTTGGATCCTTTATCTCTTTGTCTTCTGATATATACTGGTGGTTTTGTTTTTGTTTTTTTTTCTAAATGAAGGAAATTTTTTTCTTAATTGAAAAAAATCAGCTGTACTCTAAACATGGCCTCTTATTTCTCAAAAGAAGTGATTTATATTTCAGACATTGTGCATCTATATTTGCTCTTAATAGGATTATTTTCTATGATCTTTTAGTACCAGTGAAAAAAGCCCTGTACTTTCCTTTAATTTTAAGTTGATATTGACCAGCCAAAAGGCTGAAAAAATGTATTTGGTGATATAAGCAAGAATCATGAAAATTACCAATACTAATACAGATTATTTACACTTGTTTTTGAAATCAGAATGGCACAAAATATTTAATGTAAGGTAAAAAGCACCCGGCCTTTGCAGAGAGATATATTTATCAAGAAAATGCAGATTTTGTTTTATTCCCTAGAGTCTTACAAATGCACAAGACACAATCTCAATAACTTCAGGAGCTGGTTCAAAACAGATTATTGATATTCTGACCCACAGCTCTCTTGGAGGATATTGAGTATCAGCTGCCTCAAAGGTTGGCGCCAACCTTCCTCTTCTATGCACCACAAACCAGAATTAATTGCAAATCAATCGAACAAACTACAACTGATCAGTAAACCAATTAGTAATTTTAGCTGTTCATCCTGTCTTCATTTACTAAGGGGAAAGATGTGGGATGAAGRAAAGTGATTTCTAGTTAACATTTACGATTTTTTTCACTCTGGTAACAAGGATGCCCTTGTGAAAACATTTCAAGCAGGGACATATCCAAGTTAAGCAACTCCATCACTTTCATTACATTCTTATGATTCTATTATTTTTTGCCCCAAGGCTTTCTTCTGATTTTACTGGAGTAAATTTTTACATTTATATTTTCCTTGTGTCTTACCCATGAGTTTACCACTGTTTCTGAATTTATTCAGAGCATTCAGAGTGCAAATACCTACTCCCATGTGCATTAACTATTATTCTGACTTTTACTGGATTACTACATTGCTGCTTGCTGTTTCTAAAATTGGAGGAATTCGTAGCCACCTCTGGAAAACCCATGACTGTACCCTCAAAGAGTAGCTTTTTWAAAAATTTGATTGAGATTTGATGGTTTTTTTTCTTACCTTGCAAACAATTCAAGAAATAAATTATTTTTCTAACAATCTACATATCACTTGAGTATAAGTAATTTGCAGTTTAAACAAGGTAATAATTCATGTCACATCTACATTGACTTAATCTTTCTCATTATACCAAAGTAGGTGATTCCATGGAAAATCTATTCAGTTGAACGTATTATAGGATGTCATCAAAACACAGCAGATTATATTTTATACAAAAACATATCTTGTGAGGAAAAAGAGTTATGTGGAAAAAAAAGTACTTTAATTGAAGAAGTCAAGGGAAAAAAAAACCCAAGTAATACCCAGATCAGGTACATTTCAAGGTCTCAAAAGTCCCTGAAACATCAGAATGCATATACAAAAGAAGTTTTAGGTCTCTTCCTTTACAGTAAATAGGTATCCACGAATTAAATGTCTAGAATTTTCTGTTATTAATAGATTAACCAGTAGATATTTTTAGAATTAGTTTTAATAAGTGCAATTATTTTTTGCATAATTATTTAGTTACTAAAGTCTGGATCATCTTGATAAAACAAAGAGACTTTACCCAGAAATAAAACAAGATTTAACACATTTTCTGGTCTCAAACCACTATATATAACCTCTAATAAAAAGAAAATATATACATAATTTTCCAAGGAAACAGAATATTTTGTGTGAGACTATCTAATACTGAAATGGTTGAAAACTGAACTCCAAATGCCTGACTGATTGTGACAGCAGCACCTTTCACTAGCTGATTGAAATTAACATTTTCTTTCATTTGTCCTAATTAAGACCAATGGGAGTTCTGGAATTCACCAAAGGTGTTTCAAGTTGCTCTCTTGTTTAGGTGTTGGTAGTATCAGCTTCTACTTTATTCATCAAACAGTTTAGTCTAGCTTGAGAACAACTCCTTTCTTAGGGCTCTCTTTCAAGAAGTGCTTGGATTGATACCTTCTATGAGTGCTTCTTAATAGAGAGCACTGCAGTTGGTGATGAAAAGGATATAATTTCTGGTGAAAGATTAATACATGATGGGAGCAACTCTGACAATGTGAATACAAAAGTGTTACTGAACAAGCAGTTGCTAAGGACTCACAGAAAACTCTGCTAGCCTTTTATAGTGACTACAACTCCTCTGTTATGAAAAGGCCAGAGGTGGAACATACTCAGTGTGGGGACAGCACCACTTTCAGTGCTGAGTCCTGCAGGAGCCTGTCATAGTTTATAATCTGGATGCCTGGGGTTAGAGAAAAGGTTGCATTAGAAAGGAGTACACAGCAGGTTTGAGGAGCATCCTGGCTGCAGTTGCRGAACTCTCACACCTAGACATTTCTGGATCTCCATGAGTTCTGGCGACTGGCACGGCTATATTTTTTTCTTAGCACTATCTATAGGTCATGATGACACATACTGCAAAGGGCTGCCTTTAAAACGGGATCAGATGAGGAGAGCCCAGTCTTCTATTTTGTAATACGGCAGATCCAGCATGCGCCCAAAGATGGCAGGCACAGGCTTAGACCCCYGAGCGTCCTGGGACTGTATTTAAGCTCCCATCTGTAATGAAAATGCTGTGCTCACCAGTTCRGTTGCAACCATGGTCTTGCAACTGCACATACCAAACCACATTTTCTGACCATCCATACAAATTTAAAAGGGACTGAGGAAAGTATGACTGAGACCCACAGTGAATTCTGCAGCTCTGGTCCACAGACTCTCCAGGCTAGCATTTTGGTGTGACTAAAGACTCACTTCACTAAATACTCATAGTGAGGTCTGGAAAGTGAGAAAGTACTTCAAATTCTCACTTCTGAGACTTGCCCAATGTTATTATGCATGATGCATCTACTGCATAACTGTAATTTTACAGCTATTATATATGACAGTTCTACCATGCTCAGAGTTTAAACTGGTTATTAGATGTATGCCTATAAATTTCAGACTTTCCTCTTAAACGGATTTCAAGCACATTAGGAAGTCATAAATTAAGTGCTATTATATTTGAGAGAAAACATTAGTATTGAAGTTTTATCGTAAAGTATTCAAAATCTCCTAATTTTGTCTTCATTGCTATGGAATAAATGATTGTAGAATCATAAGTCATTTCAGATTGTCATTTATGTGGTGTCATTCAAAGAATGATGTATTATTTGACTTTCATTGAAGAAGTGAAAAAAACTTTGAAATAAAAGTTGTATAGCAGGTTGGTTGTTGGTTTTTTTCCTCCTTGGGAGATTAATGGGCCATTTAACTGAAAGATGCATGTGTTGTATTTCATCATTTTTAATGTAATTATTACAGAGGAGGTGGAGGGTTTAGACGTTTACAAAGACAAAACTGTCCAGCGCTTCAAATGTAATTGCCGTAGCAATGAATTTGGTTCAATTTTCTGACGTACTTAGGCAACTTAACTGATGAAAGTTTTTAATATATTTGCTGGTGTTCTTGTTAAGATCTGTTTATGTACTGCACATACAAATACTCTTGATGTGCTTAATCCTTCTTGTAATATTTCTCACAGTCCTTACTCTTATATGYGCTATGCAGGGGAGAGATAGCTTGTGATGATTATCAGGTCTAATTCCCACAATCCAGGTTCTCTTCCCAGAATTTTCTGCTCTAGAGTTCCTGTGTGACCTTGACTAAACAAATCTGTATCCATGACTTCAGCTTGAGTCTTTGGCTCTTCTTGGTGTTGTCTTCAACTTTTGCTTTTGGCTAATCATTGGTCCTGAAACTGTCTCACTTCTGCAGATCTCAATTAAAAGCATCACAACTCTTCCTAAAAATGCTGCAGCGTGCTTACTCTTTCTGAATTTCTGAAAACTGTAAACCTGGAGCTTACTGTTTCTGAACTGTGTGTTTGAGCTCTGCTTCAGTCTCTGTCCCTGAGCAAAGCCATAGGTGTACCACCAGGAGCCAGCGACACCCAGGCACCTGCTGGGCAGGAGAAGGGCACCCCATGGTGTCTGGGTGGCCACATCGAGAGTGGACACACTGCATAGCTCCACTACTTGTTTCCAGGCCTTTACTTCCTCCTGGAAGTGAGGAAGAGTAGTTGTTCATGTAAACACTGGGGTGTCAGTGACTGTCTTCTGGCCCAGAATCCAAGGCCTGTACCTGTTTCCTTGCACTGTAAAATAAGTGGAACATCTGAATCATCATCCAGAGMTTGCCCAAGTATGAGCAGCACTTGGGTCAGGCTAGAGCTCTGCCAGAAGGTAGACTAGCAGTTGTATGGGAGTGGGCTGAATTCAAGTCCAAATCCTATTCAGCTTCCTGRAGCAGACTGACAACCAGGTACCACAGCAAGGGAATGGGACACCTGAGCTACCAGCACAGCAGCAGAGGAGAGGGAACGTCTACCAGGTCTTCCCTAGAAAGGGAAGGAGAAAGGGGAAGGAAAATCAGGTAAACTCACACACATAGACTTAGCACAGGGGCACTACTGACAAGAATAGTAAAATGTATACTGATCCTGATCTGTGATCAATCCTCATCACAATTTATGTATGCTTACAATAAAATTAGGTGACTAGTATGCCTTGCATCAGTGGGTGTGGAGGCATTTGTGATTGACTTTGACAGCAGCCACTCAAAATTGGTTTGTCCTCTTAAAAAAATAGTCCATCTCCATAAATATTATAGATTTTTTAAAAATTATCTAATTTTTCCCTGCTCCAAAAAATGTATGTTCCCTTTCCCATGTTTTCACCCACATAAATACTCTAGGTGAGGCCCTTCCAACTGAGAACCCTTCAGAAGCAGCTCTGTTCCCTGAAGAGGTCCATTTCTTCTTCAGTACATCTGTGTTGATAAAAAGGGACTCACGTGCTCTAGTTGGAATTATTTTTCCCAAAGTGAGAGGACAAGTGGCCCACTTCACAGAGGAATTACTCTCCCCATAGGAAGGTATAACATATATACATATGTTACCTTTATTCAAAACTGCTGTTAAAAAAACAAGCTGGATTAACATGGAGTCAGCTTCTTTCAGCAATGCGGTAAAAAAATTCTAAAGTGACCAAATACTTCAAGATAATTTCACAAATACTGAAAATTTCCAGACTTACTGGTCCTGTCACATTTAATTTAACTGATGACATAAACACTAGGCAGGGTTACACAGAATTATTTTATGTTTTTTTATGAACCTCAATTTTTTTCTCTATTATACTCTTTAGCACTTACAATTGCCTTGTGAACTGAAGGGAAATGCATCATTAATCCTTGAAAAGCACCATGTGTTTAATTATTTAGACATGTAGGGAGATTAGGCCTCTTAAGACAGAAGTTCTTTTCAAACAAGAAAGTCTTAATTTGCTTCTATTTTCTCTTACTCTTTCTTTTTATTGTCAGATTTTGGAGATTTTTACAGTCATATTTTTATATTATTCTGCACTATTATTAAATTCACAGTGGGCCTTAAAAAGTCATTCTAATGGAATGTATTTTTCAAGGCACTGACTGTAAATTCCCAGAAGAAATTTAGCCTTTTCTCAAACATGTGATAGGCTTTTCTCCTACCCAATATGAAGTGAAATCTGAAATATCATCACATATTTGGTAATATAAAAATGCCTTGTTACTTTAAACAGTAGAATGAATTGTAGCAGTTTTTTAAAGTTCTTTCATTTACCAAGAATAAATAACAACCACATCATTTGGAATTCATCTAAGTTTTCACATTTCTCAAGAGATGCTTAATTGATCAACCTAGAATCATTCGTGGTGATGAGCATATTCACTTAAAACTATTTCAGAATGATTTTCAAATTTTCAAAGCAAAGTACTTTTCTTGGTACTTTACTTTCATTTTGGTATTCAAGTTTAAAAATTGAAATGGGGAAGAAGGGTTTTAAATTCTAGGATTTAAAAAAATAGAAAAGAAGTGTCAAACTTTCTAAAACCTATATATCAGAAAATACTGCTGGCTTATTCATAGGACCAAAGGTCTTAATTTTGCTATGTTCATTACTTGATGGAGAGCTGATAAATTTCAGTGAGCTTCTCCACTGTGATATTTCACAGCTGACAGGGTATGCTAGATTAAGTAGCMTGAAAAGTTGAAGAGGTATTCAATTAAAGAAGGATTGAAGAACTGTCATACACTTAATGCTTGTTGACATTAGAGTGATTTTTCTTTTTGTTTTTTTTTCCCTTTTTAAATAGGGCCTGTCAAACAAATATGATACTCTTTTTTGATAAGATTACAGTTGGTTGATAAAGATAACCACAGAGACATAAAAGGTCTAAAATTTAACAGGTTTTGTGTTATTATCACATGACATTCTGTTTCAGACATTAGCATTATGCAGTATCAATAAAACACATATTAAAATTTGGTTATTAAATAGTTTTCAAAAAGTATTTGTCCAAGGTGAATCATTTTCAAATGAGGAATTTGCACTGGGATTCCACAAAGACCCAGTGCTACTCTRCATTTTAACAAACGATCTGCAAGTATACGTAAAATCCCTGCTCTTAAAATTTGAAGACAGCACAAAAATGGTAGACTTTTAATATTGACAAGGGCAGGAAGCCATAATTAGTCGTCAAGTAAACTGGGGCAGCTCATCGGTGTGTGTTTTAATACACCCAAGAGTAAAATAATCTGCCAACGAATAGTGAACACAGGCAGCATCTTCATGAGATAAACTTTGATTCTTCTGGTTTTGTGGCAGGTGAGAACATGGCTATACCAAGAATTAATTCTTGGATATCTACATGAAAGAAAGAGGTAGCAAACCAGAGAAGATAATGTAGAAGTGCACTGTAGAAGATACTGTGGAAGATATATAAAAGAAGAACTCTTAAGAACTCCATCTGTTTAACTTCACAGAAAGAGGATTGAATAGTAATTTGATTACATGTTGGAAACCAGATATCAGTGATATCTTAATCTAGCTGGTAGAAGTACAATAAAAAACAGTAGTGGGAAGCTGAATCCAGACATGTAAACTGGGAAAAAAGCCATGAGTGTAAAAAATACTTCAGCCATTTGAAAAATCACAGAAGTGATGGACTTTCCATCTCTTGATATTTTCCATTGAAGTCTGATGGAAAGGGTAACCGAATATTCATTGAGTTCACTAGATAGTAGATTTTAATCCAAATTAAATGTTAGAATATTTTTTATCATGTATTTCCATAAAATCCATTATGATTAGGGCCTACCTTAGTTTGTGTTGTATAATATTGAGGTATTTAAAACCAAACACTGGAGACAGGAATGGAAATTTGGTTGAAGTCTTCGATCTGAGAATTATTTATATCCTCGGTCACATCTGGGAAAAAGTCTTGTCTAACAAAATAATTCTACTGGATACATACTTAAATGTTTATGAATTGCTCAATCATTAAAATGATAACACATAGTGTAAAGAGTCATAAATTCAAATGGAAGACCTCAAAGAGGTAGGAAATTAAATTAAAGAGAATTTTTTTAACACAGAGGGCTTGCCGATACCAAGATGGAGTTATCTTGAGTACCTTTGATGTTTGTATAAAAATAAATTCTTGATTAGCTTAATAAAAAATGACTCATGGGAACCTTGATTTGAATAGTAGCTCACATCTCTGATAAGAGAATTGAAAAGGGGTGGGGCAGGTCTGAAATGCATTCATTCAGTTTTGCTTCTCTATATTCTTTATTTAGACTCGGTCTGTCTGGCAGCAATAACAGAGGTTTGAATGTTTATGTGAAGAACTGAGACAGCAAAACATCTGATTCTCAATAAAGTGATTTTCAACACTTTCCAAGACAACAAGAGCACCTGAAAGAAGAGCTGAGATGCTGTGTATTTAGGAAACCTATACATTCATTGCTTATATTGCACTTGGATTAGGACAGTATTAGCTCACCACCTAAAGAACAAGCCATAAGTCTATGGGAATGGGTGACATGGCTATGGGGGAACCAGGGGATGTCGTTGCCAAGTCACTCTCTATGGTATTTGAAAATCCATAGTGYTCAGGTGAGAATCCCAGTGGCTGGGAAAAGGATCCTATTTTTTAAAAATGGGGAGAAAGGAAGGCCTGGGTGACTACACACCTGTCACCATCACCTCTGTGCGTGGGAGGGTCATGGAGCAGATCCTTATGGAAACAATGGCCAGGCCTACATGCAGTGCCTAGGCCACTAGGCCTAGACTAGGAGGTTATCTGAGGTAACCAGCAGGTTACATCATGGGCAAATTGTGCCTGACCAATCTGGAGACCAATCTATAGATGGGAGTGACTGTGATGACAGACAAGGGAAGGTCACCTGACGTCATCTCCCTAAACTACTACAGAAGGTTTTTAACAGGCAGTTGAAAACATGACACTATTGTTACCAAATTGGAGACACCTGGGTTTGAAGGATGGACTGTTTGGTGGATAAGGAACTGGCTGGCTGGACACAGCCAGAGAGTTGTGGGCAAAGGCTGTATGTCCAGGTGGGGGTTTGTGATGAGTGTTTTCCTCAGAGCTCTGTCTTGGGACTGGTGCCTTTTAATATCTTTGTCAGTAATACAGACAGTGGGATCAAGGGCACCCTCAACACAGGAAACAGATGAACCTCCTAGAGAAGGTCCAGAGGAGGCCATAAAGATGATCAGTGGTGGAACAACTGTCCTACAAAGGCAGGCTGAGTTGGGGTTGATTAGGCTTGAGGTGAGAAGGCTCCAGAGAAACCTGATTGCAACGTTTTAGCACCTAAATGGGGCTTTCTATTGAGCTTACACCAGGAATATTACGTTAGTTTATGAGCAAGTCTAGAAATAGACAGGACAAGAGGCTTCTTGGCAGAAAGAGCTGATGTTGCTCCAGCAGCATCATGTAAGCAAAGATATAAAGAGGTGTTTTTTAGATATAATTACAATAGAGAAAGTGGAATCTAAGCTTTAAATTCATTCTCTTTGAACCCATGTTGCTATTGAAACTTCCTCTACAGAATTTTCATCAATGTTTCATGAATGTTTCTAATGCCCCTTATGTGATATACGTTAGATACGTCTAGATGCCAAACTAGATAATAAAGTTATCTATCTTGCTTTATAGTCAGTTAATTACTTTAGTAAATAATAGGTGATGAGGAAGTAGAAGGCATCACATTCAGCATATTAATTGCTGAATGACTAATGAAGGAACACTTTCCCATCATTTCAAATTGAATTGCCAGTGAAAGCCATAAGGTCTACACCTGTCACCACTAAACCAAGCTAAGTTACTTAATATGTGAAAGCAGTCCAGTGCAATATGCTATTTCACACCAGGCAATCTGAATACATGCTCTGTTTAGAAAATATAAACTTTCTGTTATGAATTACTATTGAATTTAAATCTTTTATATTTTCTCTCATAAGGAGTGGCCATTCCCTATGTTTTGCCACATCCAAAAACACTTCAAGCAAAGTGTATACCATTTTATTTCATCAAGATTAAATAGCATAAGTTATTAATTTTCATTCAAATTTTCCTTGTCTTTTAATTTTTTGTTTTAATTCATTGGACCCAGCATATGTGCAAAACCAAAATTACCCATAATAGTGCTGGGATACTTTATTAAAAGCAGCATTTATTATTTCAATTCCTAACCATTTCATGTAATATTCGGTGCTTGCCTGAGAAAGAGAATCTCTTCTCTTCTTCCTATCTGCCACAGATAAATTATATATAATTCTTACATAATTACAGGTGTGCTGTCTTCCTTTGCAGGATAATGATAGGCGTGACTTGAAAAAACCTTCAGGTATTTAGGTAAAACAACATGGTAGGTCAATTGCTAAAGTAACACAAGAAATTATCCCACATATGTGCTGAACAGTCTTGTCAGCTATTAACGTCACAACTATAGCTCCAAAGATGGAAAGAAAGAGCTGTTTGCTTAGAGGTGTTTGCTAGCATGCGACAATTGAATGAGAATAAAGCACTTTTGCTTAGGGTTTATCTGAGAAGAATCTGTCTTCTCTTTAAACCATTAAGGCTACATTATTCGCTATTTCTGACAGAGAGGTATTTTGATCCACCAATAGTCTCCTTGGCCAATAATCTTACTGGGTTTAACATTGATGGTCATTATGCACAGCACATCAGTAAGGGATGGATAACAGAAACAAGCTGGTGCCAAATTGTCTAAGATGCCAAACTGATAATTCAAACCTAAGTCTCTGGTACTAATCTTCCAGACTTAACAACTTTTTATTCATATATGTTGCATGAGGAAACTGAGTTGCTTTGCATGCTTTCACTCAGCAAATATCTATTCAAACTCTCACCTGATTGTTAAATTTCAAAGCCAGTGCTATGCTGCTTAGATTGGACTGTGTACACTCACAGCTCAGAACTGAAGAGGCAGGAACAGTGCTTTTACTATTTTCTTTTGTACTTGAGATTCCTAGGTAACTGCAGTTTGTCTATTATGTAACTGCTACCARTTGTAAAGCAACCTGATTGATTGGTGATGTATATTTGTGTATTCCTGATTTCCTTACAGTATATTTCAAAAGCACTTGCCCCAGCAGTATTTTCAGAATCTGAATGCTTTCCTTTTGCTTGTATTTCATACTATAATCTTTTCTTTGCATCATGCTTAGGGTGTTTTTAGCCCCTTGTATTGAAAAGGATAAGTTATTTTTTAAATCCTTTTTTTTTCATTTTTCCTTCATAATGCTATGTATTTGGATTTTTTAAAGTTACTGACAATAAGGATACTGACAATACTGAGGATAAACATTCCTCATACTGGAAGGCTATCCAGTACTTACTGGGAAAAAAGAACTTAGAAAATACATTTCCACAATTCAATGAAATTATCATCAGGATACTTGAATAAAACAGACAAACAAAAAGACGTGCAAAGTTAACCTCCCCTGCCCCCCTCCCCACCCCATATTTTAGCAGCTGCTACCACCTGTAACTACCTCATTCTAATTCAATACCTCTACCATGGAGCTGTTGAAAGGGTGGATAACTTGATACTGTCTCAGTGTGCAGGAAAGAAGGAGTAGTGGTTGTAGCCCAAACACAGAGCCTAGTATGGGSGAGAAGATTCTTATAGTTAGTTCCAGAGGATTTGTCACTTTTCTGTGAAACAACTATGTGGATCCTCTAAAAAGACAAGCTTTTTTATTGTCAGACAGCCAGATAAAGCCATAGAAACCGGCGTGACAGGTATGTGCAGTTGTATCCATCCCACTCACATTCACTGCATTTTCCTACCCCAATTGCTTCTACACTACGAGCACAGCTATGGCAGGAGATCCCATTACAACCCAGATGACCCCTCTTGGTTAAAGCACAGTTCAAGCTGTCTAGTTTCTTATTCTCTAGGATTTCTGTTGAGGTGAACCATGAGAACTCTGAGTGCAAATTCTTTGTAACAGAATGAAAAAGGGAATGAAAAAAGATCTATCTGTCCTAAAAAGAGATGTGTTCACACTGGGTCTATCACCACAATGACTCTGTAGCACATCAAGTCATTAGACCTTGCACTGTGCACAAAGCTGTAACTGTGAGGATTGATCAAGATTTCTCGTCTTTATAGTCACTTTTACTTTCAGCTGCCCAGACTTTGCACTTTCTGGACACAGAGATCCTACCTACACTGCAATGCACCAGCCGTATTGTAACCATGTGAGACAGCAGCTTATTTTATTTTCTTGTCCAGGAACCAAAGAAGAAGCTTTCGTACTAAGAATAGAGAAGGAAAAGGGAGTTCAAGAGAGTGTAAGGAAAGATACAGCTATTTGGATTTGGAAGTACTGGATGTTATAGAGCAATAGGAAAATTAGGATGCAAAACTAAGTTTGATAAGGATATCCAGATTCTGTCACAGATTTAGTATTAGGTCCACAAAAAATGTTCAGACTCAAAGGAATGATTGTCCAATTTATTTTTTTTAAGAGTTCAAGAGCAGTAGGGGGCAAGAAAGCAGCTGTCTATGGTTCAATTTGCTACTGAGACAGAGAATTCTCTTAAGTAGACACACAGTTGTATGAAGTTTATATTATTCTGATAGTGGTGCAATAAACCTGAAGTCTATGTAAAAATCTCTTACAGATATTTTGGGCATTCTGCAGCAGTATCAGTGGACTAGCGCTTGATAGATTTAATCTGTAAGAGGACTTTTGACAGACTTTTGGATCGATGTGTTGAGGACAGCAGCATGAGGTTCAGCAAGGACACCTTGGTGGAGAAAATGGACTTAAGTTGCTCCAGGATAAAGAAATTTAGAAAAAAAATCACTGTAAGAGGGATTAGGCATTGGAATAAGTTGYCCAGGTGGTAGAATCATTGTCTGTTAAAGCAAAGTCACCTTGCTGTGGCACTTGGAGATATAGATTTGGGGATTGATTACCACCATTGATTATGGTGGTACCGGGTTGGACTAGGTGATCTTCCAACTTTGATGATTCTGTGAAGGCAGATTTAAGTTGGATATTAGGAAGAAATTCTTTACTGTGAGTGAGGTGATGCAGTGGAGCAGATTGCACGGAGAAGCTGTAGCTGCCCCATTCCTGGCAGTGTTCAAGGACAGGAGGTACGGGTCTTCCAGTGATCAGATCTGGTGAAAGTTGACCACATCCATGGCAGAAGGGTGGTAGCTAGATGATTGTTAAGGTTCCTTCCAGCCCAAACTATTCTATGACTCTATGATTTAGTTTAGCCAAATGATTTCTAAGCAGTATCAGCTCCAGAATGACAGCACAGTCCTGGTTAGTGTTTCATCTAGCGACATTAAGCTGCTATCTGCAGACACCTGGCCAGATCCTCAACTGATTTAAGTGGTTGTCACACTGTTTATTTGTTTAAGCATTTGCACCAAGTGAAAAGCTTGACTGTGTCTATTTAGACACTGTCAGACACCGTCTATATAGTAAATCACAGATAATTTTGTGTCTGCATTTGTGGTTTTTTGATCTTAGGTATAGTTTCTGTGTATGAGAGTGACTACACATGGTCAGATTTTTTTATAAAATAACATGTCAAAACAAAAATGTAATCCATGTTTTCAAATTTTTTTTCAGCTTAATACAGTAAGGAAATAGTACTAGTAAATACATATGCACAGAAATTCATTGATTTTATACATATGCACGTATAGACATACAGACACACATTCTGCACCACTCACACATCCCACCTTTATTACATTCAACAACAAAATTGAAGAAAAATTATTTGCATGAGTAAATTACTTAGTTTAAGTACAAGATCACAATCCACAGGACCATTTGGTGATTGTACTTTGGGCACTATCTTTAGAATTGGCTTTTACAATTCCCTTCTAATACAGTATTGAATCCTACAAAAACTGTAGCACCTTACATGATAATATTATAAGCTGATTTATCAGTCATACTTCTGTGATTCCTGAAACAAAACTTTTATTGGAGTCTAAATTTCTCTCAGTCTTTCAGAAAGTATTATCTGCATTTGATCGAGACAGAAAAACTAAGAAGTAAAATTAATTACATTTTATTTTATCATCTTTCTAATGCCTTGCATAGACCACTATCAAATTTTTACAAAGCAAGACCAGGACCTCAGTGTACCATAAATATATCGTGTCTTCAGGTCATTGACAAACTACGTGGTCTCAGTCTATATCTCAAGAAACTTGGAACGTTAATTAAGTTTCAATGATTGTGTTTTGTTAAGGATGGAATACTAGAGAGCACAAGAAGGAAGACATAATTTAGAAAGCAATGAATTCTTGAAGAATCTCTCAACTTAGGAATCAGTAACAGTATTTTCAAATGACAGAGGTAATCCAAATACAATAAGGCAACACTCCAAAGCCACCACAAATGTTTTTATAGGATTTCAGTTTGGTTTAGATTGTTAACCAATCACTAGAGGCAGGAGGGGAACATTAAGATATCAACTCCACATTATATTTTCTTTATTTTTTTACATATACACTAAATCTTATAGATATGACACTATTTGTATGGTGTAGTACTAAGATTTTTCTTAAATCATTTACCGATATGAATGTTTTAGCTAACAAGTTGCTTGTAGGGATAAAATGCTACTTACATTGAAAATAAAAGAAAGGATCAAAACATGAAAAYTAATAGCTTCAACTAATTGGCTCGTAGAAAGAGTCCAACCTGTTTCTGAATCCAAATCCAAATTATTTCAGTATTTTCTTCCCCCTGTTTTATTTATTTGTGTTAGCAATTTTAAGAAATTCTAAAATGTGCAACAGCAACAAGAAAGTTTCCAGAGGCACTTGCGAGGGTCTCCTGGAGATAAGTGGCACTTCTGAAATAGCTGCCAARGAAAACAAGTACACAGGGAATCACCCAGTTGCCCAAGGTAGGAATAAAAACAGAGCAGCAATCCAAGCTGTCAGTGCTACCACACGCTGCTCCAGGGCAAAGGGAGCAACTATTTCAAATGAAAAAGAATGTTAGTTTAGCTGAATAATGTCACAAGAGGGCCTGATAAGTACAATAGCAGAGTCAACATTTCCACAGGCCACAAGGACAAAATGAAAACTGATTTTGGTTTCAATACTCAAATGACAAAACCACTCTTTTCCAGATTTCACTGGAACCAGAACACCTATGGAATTTGCATCCTGGATGGAATTTATTTTACTTTCAGAATATTTTGCCTACAAAGACAAGGCAATCTGTGCCACAGATTCATGCCAAAAGTTCCTTCTTTCTTCACAGCTACGTGCAACACTGCGCTCACAGCGCAAATCCTTGAGCAGCACCAGCCAGGAACTATGCCCCCCACATAAAGTCCAAGCAACCAGTTCTTGCTGTGAGCACAGAGCTATAGCATAAATTCAATTATGTTCTCTTCCTTCATTTAGTTTTCTCAAAAAACGGTAAGATGGGATATTAGTATGTGTACATTTTAATCTTGGCTATAATTTGATTCTGGAATTGAGCAGTATAGACAGAACAACACCAGGTTCAGCCCCATCCACTTAGTTGTTCTTACAAGCTATCCACAGAATCTCTGTCCTCAAAAGCCCCAAGCCTTCAGCACGCTTTCTGTGCTACAGCACAGTCTCAGTTAACTGTTACAAAAATACACTTGCAAGAGGCTACGCTGTGTCTTTTTATACAAATTCAGCTAATTCAAGATGAAAAACTGCAGCTGGTTGTGGTTGCACATACATGCCACGGTCACAGAGGTAACACAGAAGCCATGGCACATCCAGGTCAGCTGCTTGCAGACTCGAGCAGGTTAGAGCTGAGCCACCCTGCACACCTGTGCTGGGGCCAGAAGCCATTCTCTGGGAAGGATGCCTATTTTAGTGCACASACAGCCAAAGATACTTTGCAATGAAAAATGAATATCTGGAACAGTTGTGCTACTGCTGTTGTCTAGAAATCAATTGCTGTGTAGTTCCAAGACTCTTGTCTGTAAGACCAGTCTTCCTGCAGATCAGCAAGCAGAAGGAACATTGTTAGCATTTTTGTGCTTTTCAGTTTTCAGTTTTGCCTATCCTGCAGGAATGGACTATTTTTACCACAGCACTATAGTGATATTTAATGGAATTCATTTGAAGGCCAGTACTGCATGTTTGTACTTTTCATGAAAAGGTATTATTCTAATTTTAATGTAATGAAATTTTCATTTCAGTAAAAATTGCCATTATATTTTAACAACCCAGTAAGACTCTGTTTGACTCTTTCCCTCTCATTGTAGTCAAATGTTCTCTATTCATTCACATGCAGTTTGCAGCCAAATCATTAAATTAAAATTACTATATTCCTTTTTCAAAACCTAAGGCAAAAAGTAATTACAAATCAGTGCATGATTCCCAGTAAGAGGCCCAGTATTCAGCTCAATAATCAGTGTCACTTCAACAGAATCATAAAGACTATTTAACTTTCTAAACTAAAATTTTCTTTAAGAAAATATAAAATGAATTCCACTAGAACCATAGGATGAAAAGCTAATGTCTCTATCTGCTGCAAACCTGCTATTTAGCCTTGGGATAAATTTCTGCACTACTGTCTATATTATGATATATTTTTGTTGTATTCTAAGTATGAAACTCTTTGATTAAATAGTATGAAGGAGTTAATAGTGCCAAGGTAAGTAATTTCTTTGTAAAGAAAAGAGAATAGCTGACATTATGTGCAGTATAATTATTTTTTATTAATTGAATTGAAATACTGAACATTAAATTGTGATACTTAGTCATATAATCCTTTGTAATTATATATTCTACAATAAAAGCCTTTCAATTAAATTTTATTACAAGTCTAAAATTCAAAAAACACCCATCTTTACAACAGAAGCAGTCAGTAGCTAAGC
Source organism: Cardinalis cardinalis (assembly GCA_014549065.1). Classification (NCBI taxonomy): domain Eukaryota; kingdom Metazoa; phylum Chordata; class Aves; order Passeriformes; family Cardinalidae; genus Cardinalis; species Cardinalis cardinalis. The sequence goes on along the minus strand of JACDOX010000043.1, from coordinate 2,082,551 downwards.
TTTTTGAATAATTTTTTCTCAGAAATTAAAAACAAACTGGGAAAAATTGGCATTATTTTGTCATTTTAGAATTACAACATTTGCCCACCAAATCCTACACAATTGTACATAAAAGCTCCTACAAGAGCAAAAAGCGTGTCTCCTTTTTTTCTATTGCTACAAAATATTGATGAAGTGCTCTATTGAGGTAGAGATCTCATTAATTATTTGATTTACAGAAAAAGAAGACAGAGGGAAATGAGTGCTGTGGCTAATGCCATGATGTACCATCTTGAGACTTAAGATCTTTTTAATGTATTCGGCAATGATGCAGCTGAAAGAGGAAAGAGGGAACTGAATGGATCCATTAATTTAATTGAAGTGAGCTCTGACAAGAGATAAAACATCTCAGGCTCTGCATCTCTTCAGGATGCATCAGCACTATAGTAAACAGTAAATGATCCACAGACGCAGACACGGATACACACACAAACACACACAAAGTTAAAGGTATACATAGATTTTCACACATACACATACTCACATACTCACATCCGCATACACACACACCTCCACCCCCCTCCTCACTCACTCACTCACTCACTCACTCACTCACTCACTCACTCACTCACTCACTCACTCACTCACTCACTCACAGATTTACCTAGATTCTAGAGACCTTAAGGCCAGAGAACCCTTCCTTTAAGGCACTTCACAAAGTATTCAGCATAGAATCATGGAATGGCCTAGATTGGAAATGTTCTTAAACATCATCTGGTTTCAATCTCCCTGCTGTCAGCAGGGACAATAGATCATGTTACCCAGAGCTCCATCCAACCTGGCCTTGAACTCTTTCCGGGAYGGGGCATTAACAACTTCTCTAGGCAACGTGTGTCAGTGCCTCATACCCCACAGTAAAGAATTTTTCTTAATATCTAATATAATCTTTCTCATTCCCCCCTGTCCTGTCTCTGCATGCTCTTGTAAAAAGTCACTTTTCACCTTTCTTGTAGGTTTTCCCTTCAGCTACTGGAAGGACACAATTARGTCACTGACTACATCAARTGCACTCTCATGAACAGCTCCTGGGTTAGCTACAAGTTATTCAGACATCTTACAGAAAAGTTGCATTTGTTTTGGTTTTTTTCTTTTTTGCCATTTTTATTGTCTTACACTTTTTTGAAAGGTGAAGGAGAGAAGCAGACTTTACTGCTCCTTGTAGAAACTCCAGTGCTGCTTTGTATGTGTTACTCCTGTTTCTCCACACGGAAGAGAGAATTTGCTTTAAAAGAAGAATGCTGCTTCTAATATGTAAGTTCTTCTTAGTGGTTACTATAAGCATTCTCATTTAATACCATAACCAATTTTTAATAATAATATGAAATGATACCACTTTACCAATATCCTAGAATACCTGAGTTCATATCCCATAATTACTGTGATTAATAGCACGGGGCTAAAGCAGCAAGATTCCTAAAGGAATATAAAATGACACCATTTTTCAGACCACRGTTTTAATGATGGCATGCTTCCTGACATCTGGGCTAATACCAGGAGAACTCAACAAAAACAGAAAACAAAGTTTAGATACTGATCCTGAACATTCTGAATTTTTTGAGAAATTTTATAATTTCCTACGTGATACTACTTATTTCTACTTAATATAGATATTAAGACTCAGCTGAGCTGGCTGCAAATACCTCCCATCTGTGACATGAACAAACAGAAACTTCTTTCTGTGATAAGGGATGCCCTGTGAAGTTACAGTCCTGGGTACTTCAAGGTTTTTCAAGTTACTTTGCACTCCAACAATCTTTCTGTAAGTCTAGGTTAATTGAAAGAAATAATTTAATGCAATTTCAAAAGCTAATTGAATTTTTTTATATAGGTTCCCCTTTATTGAACTGTGGAAATTGTATTCAAAGAATAAAATTTACTTTTTCCTGACATAGGAACATGCTCGTTTTTTCTCTTATGCATTCTTTTGCCCTATGAATTCACCGTAAAGCAAAACCAATATTTCATCTTTTAATTTAAAGTCATATTTGTGACTTTAAGTCGTGTTTGAGAGTTTAAAACAGTAATAAATCAGAAAAAAAATATGAAACATTTCAAAAGTAAGTGGAAAATGAACATAGTTTCTTAAAGTAGAAGCTTCAAGTTCAGGGTTACTCAGGGAACTAGGGACAGTGAGGAATAGAATAGTTCTAGCAGGATTTTAAAAATTCAGGAACTGCTTTGGGACTCATACAGAGATGGATCCATATGTCTGGACTCAGCCAGTTAATATCCCAGAGCAGACTGCTGGAGTGACCATTTTAATATCTTTACATCTGCTTTTGCAGTAGCTGAAACTCTAATAACATTAAGCAAAGAGGCGGCACAACTCAGCACAGAAGAAAATTGTATCCAGCCCTATATTCCTGTGTCTAGCCATGCAAATGAGAGGACCTATTTCCCATCCAACATCAAACATTCAGTCAAAGTTGTTCTTTCTGTGGCTTATAAATATTTATTTCTGTCTGTATCTTTATGTGTCCACATTCAATGACTTTCAGAACAAAAAACTAAGCAGAAAAATAGAATGGAAAATTTGGAGTGAAACTTGCTTGGAATAACACCGAAGCTATGACAGTATTTCAAATATGAGCTTTCGTGAATTCTGGCATTAGATTTGACTGTAGTATCAACAGGTATTTATTTTAAAACTATGTTGCAACACATAACATGAGCTTGTTTATCCCTAAGAAATTCAAAATTATGAAATCCAATAGATCTAATATAGTATTCACCTKAAATGTTAGCTGGATTGTTGGCATTTTACCAATAGTGCATTTAAGTTTAAAAAAAAAAGATGCAAGGAAAACAATCTCTATCGCCTTAAAGGAAGTCACTTGAGCTGATTATACAGAGTGCAATGATGCATTAATACATCACTGGATGTGAAATGTGTACAGCGTATCACATAATTCTTTATTTAGGGTTTATTAAACAAGCATTGACCTTCAGTCTTATCATACACAAAACCGTATCCTCATTGTTCGATAAAGTAGGTTGTCAAAGTAAATATTTACAGCAGCTAGTAAAATAAAATCAGGTTATTTTCACTAATGGTCTATAGTGATCATTTATTTTTTGAGCAGCTATATTCTTTCTGTCAAGAGGAAGCCCTCTTTGGCATCAATGCGAATCCCTGAAAGAAGGCAACTGATTCAGGGTGCTATCCTGTAGCTATTAAAGTTGAATTTTCCAGGACAAGAACACCAGGAGCTTTAATAACTTCATTTACAATGGCTCAGCTTTTCTGACTGATTGAGAAACGAATCAGCAAGCACTGTCTGATGCTGTGCTACTGAACATAAAAGAACACTTCTTTCCTGGCACAAAAGAGAAGTGCATTTAGCTACGCTCTCTCGTTAGGGTAACCAGTGGCATCAAATAACCATAGAATCTGGAGTATAACCAATCTCACAGGAAAAGAAAACGACAAATAAATCAGTTACATATAACTGAGTATCACTGTGATGTCATTTCTTGAAGGGAGAGATAAAAACCCTCAATTGATAATTGCTGTGTTGAGTAAAGATACTTAGGTATTTCTAGTATAAACCAGTGCTTCTTCTTACAAAATCTTTTAGGCTGAAAATACAGTCTAGAAATTGTTATACAATATTATTATCCAAATTATTATCCAATAYTATTGGCAAATAGACTAAAACTTCTGAACAATAATTATTGCATTGAAAACCAAAGAAATGAAAAGAGCAGTTTGTAATGTGGTTTTTGGTATTCCTATTCCAGGAATACCAAAATATATCAAAGCAGTTCTGAAGAGATACCACATTTCTGTCATGTCTGTCAATTTGAATATTTAGCAATATCTGCTTACTGATCATATACGAGGGGCACTATTTTGGCATCAGTGTTCTGGAAGCAAAGCCATTCAATTCAGAATCCAATGCTGTATTTTAAAAAAAGAATGTGCTTGCATGTATGTGTGTGTGACACCCTGTCCTTCATCAAATTGTAACTGTGCTCATCAAATTATAACCATGCTCATCAAATTATAATGGTGCCCTTAGGTATCCAGAGTCACCATACCCAGAAGGGTAAGACATCCTTAAAGACCAAAAAAAGAAAGAAAGGTGGAAGCTGGACAAGTACTCCTTATGATATATTTAGAAAGGACTTCTTCTTTTAAGCATATTTATTTTCTTATGTACAACATAATTGTCACTAACCTTAACAAAATAAGTGACGTGATAAATCCCAAACTAAGAGAAGAACTATTCCTCCAGTCCCTAGTGTGCTACTGAAACAATGGCATTGTCAGGGGACAGCCAATAACAAACCTGATCCCATTCAGATGGTCTTCAGTGTAAACAGGAAAGTAGCACTGCCAATCTGACAGAATCTACAGTCACTCTGCATTTATCAGTGAGTGTAACAGCTAGCCCAGTGCTTAGCAAATTCTGGTACTGCTGGCTTCTTAGAACTGCACTTTGAAAGGCTTTAGGTGTTACATGAAATATGGTTCAAAACAGAAGTGATAAAATAGATAGAGATACACCGCCTCTTAGGAGCACCACACACCATCATGACACATCCAGAGATCCATCCCAACACATAGAGCTCAGCTTTCCTTGTGCATTTGTGGGCACACCAAATAATGTTTTGAGGGACTATAACAACTSTTAGACACAATTTTGTAGTTTCAAAGAGGCTTATAAGAAAATTAAAATGGTATATCAACCACAATGTAAGATATTCTGGAAAGTTCTGGCTTTTTTTATTGTTTTAAACTGGCATTTTGTCATCACCAAGACAAAGAAAATAATTTGTAGCTACAAGAATAACGTTCATAAGAACGTACATTTTTATTTTCAACATGTAATAGCAATATATTGTAGTCTGTAATTACTGTCTATTCTCAAACTTCTAATTTTATTTTATTTCATTTTGAAGTTCAGATCCCAGCCATGTAGGTTTCTTTAGGTTTGGGGGTTTTATTTGGTTTTGCTTTGGATTTTTCTTTTGTTGTTTTTGTTACTGTTCTTTGCTTTGTTTTTTTTTCTTTTTATTTTGGTTTTTTTTCAGTGGGTTTTTTGTTGCTGTTGTTTGGGATTTTTTGTTTGTTTTGTATGTTTTTTTAGTTGTTGTTTGGGGATTTTTTGGGGGGTTTTATTTTGTTTTGTGGGGGTTTTCAGTTGGTTGGTTTTGGTTTTTGAGATGGTTTTGGTTTTTGGTTTTTGGTTTTTCAAGGAGACTGTTACTTAAACACATGTATATATATTTTAAATAAAGAAGATGGGAAAAAAACAAAGTAAAGAAATAACTACAACTTCTTGGCATAGTTGTAATTCACTAGTACACTAGAAAAATAAATTGATGTTTTCAGGTCTATTTGTTCCATTGAGTGGTTTGATAAAGAACTGTTTTGACTGTACCAGATATACAATAATGGAATAAAATATAGAGTGGCTTGACAAATTCACCTGATTTATATAAAATCTGGTTTTTTCTCCAATGCCATCCATATCTAGAAGGGGAAAAAATCTGATTTGTTTTTTGATCACTGATTTTCTACTTTCTCTTAATTTCAATATAACTTGTATGGCAACGAGTTCTTTCATTTCCCCAATCTATTCTTTACAATCCCTTTACGAAATTAAGAGTTAGAATGGATTTAATACAGGACAATTATCTAAAATTTTCCTTCCCCAACCTCAGTGGAGATTAAGGAAAGATTCAGAAGAGAAACTGTGTATCCCCTCCCAGGCCAGAGAGTATAAGTAAAATTTTCCAGAGAGAGAGTGAGATGTTCAACAAGAAAGAATTTCTATTGCCAGTTTAAGATGAGAGAAATGAAGGTTAAACTTTCATTTCACTATTCTGCCTTCTTCTCTGATCCAAAGCAATTGGAAATGATGGCACAGGCACATGTATTTCTATGAGATATTGCAAAGAGATATTTAATTAAAACGCAAATAACTTCAGAAGACACATGGCGCAGTTGTTTGAAAACATTTATGATACAAAAGCTACGTAAAGACATGACAAAATATAAAAATTACATATCAGTGATTTTTTTGTTACAGATTTCTAATTAAACAATTAGTTTTATGGCTCACTAATCTCTCAGCTTTTAACATAACCCCACTGAAAATATATTCAGTAAGACATATATTTTCCTGAAATGCAACAAGCCCAAGATTTTCTTTTTTGTAACAGAAATCTTTTTTTCAAGTCTCTTCTGAATCTGCAAAGGTTTAGAATACTCTAAAATAACTTCTATGGCCATGGTAAGATGAAAGGGGACTAGAGACCAAGGGGAATGTGGGACGTCCTAGAAGTAAATGTGGGAGAGCAGCAGATTTGCAGCCAAACAAGGGGACATAGAAATTTGAAGAATCATCAGACTGCCTCAGCATCAACAGTGGGTGCCGTGGTCTTTGTGGCTATAGGCTATTCAACAGAGAAAAACTGAAACCAGAATAAACCATTTCCTGCTTTGGTGTGTCTTTAGCCTTGTTCAAAGGATCAGTCCATTGCTATTCAGACAATGTTAAACAATGTCTTTAAAAATTATGAGTGAAGAGTGATTTATGGACTGCTGTTCCAAGTTTACTGAAGAATGCAAAGCTACAGCAGCGCTTCTGTGTCCTGAGCAGGGGTGCTGTCATGTGTCCATTTACTTCTTTATCCAGGTATCACAGATTTGCTTCTCATCCATCCCATTCTCCCTCTATGCCCTTGCTCTGGCTTCTCAGAAATGCTCTGATGAAAAATTTTGCTCATAATTATCAAATTACTTTATAGCTAAACCATTGTGAGAGGGACTTCTAAATATTTACTGATTATCTGGCTTTTGAAAAATAATTTTAAAAATTCTTTTGTTTTGATGGACTTACTTTTGGTGGGTTTTACTGCATTAGAGACTGAACAAAACAAGACTATCCACTAATTTATATTTGAAATTAGGGGATGAAAACAGTTTTGTTTGATGGAAGCAGACATTCATTAGAGATGGACTGAACTGAAGCAGCTCAAATCTAAAGGAATATCAAGGTGTGTGGTCTATTAACTACATGAGGATGAATGACAGAACAGACTTGCAAAACAGACTTGCAGAGAAACAGGTACAGGCTAAGAAGGTACAGCTGATCTCTGCTCGTGTGTCTGCTTGATCAGCTAGTAAGTATCAGGCAAGAAGATAAAAATAATGATAAGAATAGCAAACATAGGCAATTACCAACAGCTGAAACACTGTATCCTTGGCTTATATCTATTCAGTACTAACTTGTTTATATGTCTTGATTTTCTCTGCATGCATGTGAAGCTGGTATTTCTCTCTCAGATTTCCCAATGAAGGCATCAGTACAGGAAAGAAATGGGGAAAAAAGAGAATGAGTGTACTAATCAGTAATCCCTTATGTCTTTGACTTGCCTTCTGACTATTTAGCTAGTCCTCAGCCTGTTCAAAAGTCAAAAAATGTGCATTAACTCCAAAAAAACCCCAATCCTATGGTCATGTGAATACCTAAGTAAAAGTTACAAATATTTCAGCAAGCATTTCAGGTTAGAATTATTATTTTCGTTATTTACCCTTATTACCCAAAAAAGAGTTCATTAAGTTTGTATATTATTCTATTTTAACAGTGATCCCATCCTTTTTCTCTTTTCTCTGCCTCTATGTCATAACTTGTTGGAGCCTTGGGATTGYTCAACCTGGAGAGGAGAAGGCTTTGGAGAGACTTAGGTCAGTCTTCCAGTAGCTACAGAAAACTTGTAAGGCAGCTGGAGAAGGACAATTCATGAGGGCGCATCGTGACAGGACAGGTGGGAATGATGCTATGCTGAAGGAGAGTAGGTTTAGATATTAGGAAAGACTCTTCTCTGTGAGGATGTGAGGCACTGGCACAGGTTGCCCAGAGAAGTCATGGATGTCCCATGCCTGGAAGTGTTCAAGATCAGGCTCTGAGTGAGCTGATCTAGTGGAGCATTCAGTGCCCATGGCAGGGAAGTTGAAACCAGATGATRTTTAAGAACACTTCCAAACCAAAGCTTTCTATTATTCTACTATTCTATTGTTCTATAGAAGGTTATCTGAAGGTAAAAAATGATAAATAGATTATGTTTCCACAGAATAATTTACAAGCATTTTATTTACATATATTCTCCATTTGGATTGCCAATTTTTCTTCTTCTGCATATTCAGTGGTTATCTTTGTGCATTAGAGTTATTTGGATGTCAGTAATTAGAGCCAAAGTGTTGTTTGAGCAACAAACTAGCTGTGCAAAGGATTTTAGAGTTCTCAACACTCCTAAAAAAAAAAATCAATAAGGCACTGCTTACAGAATCACAAGTCACTTTTGAAAATGGACTCATTTTTTCTTTAAATACCCCAACAATTTGTTCTCTTTTCCAGAACTATTCACTGCTGTGTTAAGGATTTTTTAATGAATTATTGAATCGGCATTGAGAGAGCTACAAACCCAGTCGTGCTGTGGGTCCTCCTTCTCTTTATTTTCTCCACACTGGCCTATTTCCAAAAAAAGGGAACATTATTTGGCTTTCTTATRAAAGATTTTCTTAGCTGGACCTACTCTTGCACTGTTCTCTGACATTATATAAAGCTCAGCTGTATTATCAGACACTTGGATCTCTTTTACTTCACTCTCACTTGCTGTCAGCCACTCTTTCTTGCCAAATATGGAGCCTAGCCCAAAACAAATCACTGTTCATGTTTTGGTTTCAAGTGCCCTGACCACAGTGATTTCCAGTTCTCTTCAGTTTTGGACAAATGCCAAGTGCACCAGCCTTATTACAAATTCCTGAAAATTGAGATTTGTAATGGAAGTGCTGACACAGCCCTAAATATTGGCATGAACAACATAATTATAATTATGCAAGGAGAGATGAGCAAGAAAGACAYGACTGTTGAACACAGCAAAAGAGCTGCTCTCATTAATCATCTCATACATTTGAGAAAATGACTTTGGAAAAGGAAAGGTTAAAATGCTGAAGTACTGAAAGAAGGTGAACAGAAGACCACAGTTTATCCCAGCATTCCTATTACAGCATCCAGAGATAATGAAGAGATTAAATTTCTCTGAATAAGAACTGTACTAAATATAATTGTTGTTTCCTTAGGGTCCAATATGCAGCATTGTAGCAAAATGAAACAGAAGAAATTGGAGCCAAACTCTGGGAGAAGCTGATATGGATACTCTGCTTCAGGTATTTTTTTCCAGGCTGTGGCATGGTTTCTAATTTTACACTGGCTTTCAGCAAGCCATTATTTTATTAGAATTAGACTGGTCACAGGGTGTGACTAGTCCTTTCAACCTGTTAGAAAGAGCAGGAAATATGTAGATAAGTAGATTGATATGGGGCTCGTGTGTGCTTGTGCATGCTCACAGAAAAACATACAAGTTATTTCTTTGTTTGTTTGGATGTTTGTATGTGGACATTCAGGCACAAAAACACAAACCTAATGTATGAAGASCTAGAAAGGCTTCTAAATGCCCTTTTATGTACAAGATTTCCAAATAGAAATCCCTCTCCCAAAATCTGAAATTTGTTACCCACTCTACTTGTAACAGTACAGGCTTTCTGCCTGAAACTATCATGAAACTTGCTCTCATGAAATCAAAAGACCTGAAAAATAAAGGAAAGAAAAATAACCTTTTTGAAACAACTATTGAGTCAGTCTTTAAACAGTGGGAATTAAAATCCTTATTTTCTTTATTTCTTCACTGATAATTTGTATATTAAGTGACTACAATTTCTTTTCAAAATACTCATATAAATACATAAATAATATCTCTTGCAGAAGAACTATAGATTAAACAGACTTATATGTTTTTTAATATATAAAATCAGAAAGCTACCATGAAAGTACACGAGTGAGATTTCTAGTTCTGGCATTCACATCTGTTGCAATGGCTAGTTGGTTTATTATGATGCAGTCATGTGTGAAAATTATTAGGAAAACATTAGCTCTTCAGTTTGGAAAAAAAAAAAAAAAGAAAAAAAAAGCCAAATGTGAGTTAATAGTTTTCTACTGTCTGTTTCACAGACATTCCCTTTAATTGAAAGATACCCTGTATCTTACTTTCATGTAACCCTGGCATCAGGGAACTGTAATTTCTGCTGGGAGTGGTGCCATAATCCATAGTTTATAGTCCCATGCCAATGTATGATGAGGGTGAATATTTTATCCATGATCCTCGCAATGGTCTAGACTGATGGCTAGAACTAGAAAAGGTCATCAAATATAAATACTGAGGTACCACCATCTTACCTGTGAATGAAAGGACGCTGCTACATATCCCTTTCTAACCAAGTGTAATGATGAATTAATATTTCATGTGAACATATTTTCATATGAAAGAAAGGATCAAAATTATTGGAGCTAATAATCTAAAAATGACTGCATTTTTTCATAAGGTAAGCTCCTTACACACATAACATTCTACTAAAATTTTCCAAGCATTAAAGAAAGACAGAAGCTCCTTAGTTTTCAAATACATCTCTAAAAACATGCAGTAGTATCCAGCCCTATCATAAATAGGTGCAGATCCCAGTGCAGTTGGTGGTCAATATGGTTTTCTATACTGGAGTTTAATTTGACTCTTGAATCATTATATCTGTAGATTTTTAAAACATTCCTGTGTGTTAGTTTTATACCTGTTGGCAGATAGATTTCTTATGGCCCCACAGTCACAGGGTAGCCTGGAGAGCTCTGGGATATTAAATGAAATCAGCCGGCAGAAGGAATGACTACACAATTGATAGACTGCAAAATTGTTAAATAGTTAATAACTTAACTGTAGAATGAAAGGTACCAGCTGCTGAATGTGAAAGAATCAGAGAATGAGAATGAGAGTAGAAGCAGAAGTTCAAGACATTTACCTGACAAAGAATCCCTTGACAGCTGTCAGAGTGTTGCTGTGTCTTAAAATGAGGGATTTCATAGTTATTACTTACTTTAGACATTCTGCAAAGAAAGGTATCTCAGATACCTCTCTGTGCAGCACCGATTGTGAGGAGGTATCTAGATGCCATGAACTGAAAAGGACCGAAAGAAATGTGTAAAAACATGAAAACATGGAATAGCTGTAAATTCTTTCAACAGATCTCATTGCACACCATTGTGAAAGTTTGTATGAGATAGCATCAGATATCATCTCTGCGATTCTRGCTCCATTGTCCTTAGAAAGATATCCCAGATTTACCTATGCATGTATGACCTATGGTCTCTTTATTAATACTATTTAATGTTACAATGTGGTTAATAACCCCTCAAAGAACACTACGTCAAAAATTGCCTTTTATATACAGACAGACAGGAGAATGAGAGGCTGCACAGCAGTGCCATGGAAGGGCCCTGGGGCTCTGGTCCATGGCAAGCTGAACATGAGCCAGCAGTGCCCTGGCAGCCAGGAGGGCCAAGCATGTCCTGGGGGCATCAGGGACAGCATCAGCAGCCAGGCAAGGGAGGGGATTGTCCTGCTCTGCTCTGCACTGGGGCAGCCTCACCTCCAGTGCTGGGGGCACTTCTGGGTTCCACAGTATAAGCAGGGCATAGAGTTCTGACAGTCCAAAGGAAGGCACCAAAGTGGTTAAGGGCCTTGTGGAGAGTGACTGAGGTCATTTGGTCTGTTCGGCCTGGAAAACAGAAAATTGAGAGGAGACCTCACTGCATTTACAACCCCCTCTGGAGGAGAAGGGGAGGGGCAGGCACTGATTTCTTCTCTCTTTGACCAGGGACAGGAAAGAATGGCCTGAATTTGTGGCAGGGTGAAGTTAGGTTGGCTATTAGAAAAGCATTCTTCACCCAAAGAGTCCCAATTGGGCACTKGAACAGAGTCCCCACAGAAGTGGTCACAACACTAAGCTTGAGAGAGTTCGAGCAGAATTTGGACAATACTCTTGGGCATATGGTGTCATTCTTGGGGATGGGGCTGTGCAAGGCCAAGAGCTAGACTCAATGATTCTTATGGGTCTTTTCCAACTCAGCTTAGTCTGTGATTCTTTGATTTTATGATTCCATGATTCCCTCCTAACCTCATTCACTGTTGAACAAAGAAAGTGTTCAAAAGAATGCCAGATTAAAAAGATGATGAATGGAGTGAAAGCTAATCAAATAAGGACTTTTGTTAGGTGGTTAATTCTAGTGACAGTGAAATAGAGGTAAAAATGAAAACTAGAATGGCATGGAACTCCGCTTTGTTATTCACCATGACAGAAAAAAAATTWAAAAAGATGGAAAATGCTTAATCAGAGGGTTTAAGATCCTGAATAGGATTTATGAGCAGAAGGAAAATGGCCTTTTGGACTGAAGACCACTGACTGGGCTGCTGCTTTTATCTCAATGAKTTACAGTGCAGTACAGTGAAAAGGTGCTGCTGAAATTGGGGAATTTGTCTTTTATCCACTGAGGATTGCAGTGGTCATAGCACCAAGCCCCTTTAAGTTCAAGAAGCATTTTGATAACACTCTCAGGTGCTGCTGGGATTCTTGGGGTGGTCTGTGCTGAGTTGTTGGACTTAATGATCCTAATAGGTTATTCCAGCTCAGCTTATTCTGATTCTGTGATCATGTCCAGAAACTGGAATGTCATTCTTTTCCATACAGAATCCTGTCAATCATCTTCAGGGTTCCCTTTCAAGGTAACAGTTTAGGCAAAAGAAATGGCAAGTTGCAAGTATAACATGTTCAAAATAATAAAACTCATTAACATTAATTGTGAGGGTCAAAGAAAAGAATACAAGAGGTAGAATGTAAGACTTCATTTTAAAGGCAATATATTTACCTGAAAAAAAATTATGTTACCTGTTGTGTTATTCAAAATACAGAGAAACAAGTTTTGCTGCATCTTAGTACTTTTTACTGAGAGTAACAGCTATACTTCTTCACTGATCCACAGTATGCTGACAAAACGCAAAAAGACACAATGTTTCCTGCCTGCCACAATTAATAAACACTCCAAGAATGTCTAAAGCAGTGAAGCTATCTTTATCATGCTGATTAATAAAGAGCTAAGGCTGAGATCACAGATTGCTGTTCACATTATTTCAGATGCTGAGCTCCACCAAGATCTGAGCACTGAGAGGAAGAGGACATATTTTGGTTATGACAAGTTTTCCAACAGATTACAGTGTCTCACAAGAGGTTTTCTAGGATTTTTAGCTGCAATTTACTCTTTTAAAGCAGAACATCTGTGTTTTAAATATTTATCTATCACTGAGAGGGTCTTCATTCCTATTTAATAAATATGTACAACTTTATGTTAGAGATAGGCAGACAGAGTTTCAGTGTTTAGGTACATACACAGAATATTGCACAAGTATGTCTTTAAAGGCAGGTGGTTRTTACTTCACGTATAGAGTATATTATTTAATGTCTATGACTGAATTGTGATGACCCTGTTTGGACTAAAAGATCTTAGACCCCATCAGTGTCAGTGGACAAAAGAAATCACAGTAGAATTGAGTGCTATGTGGAAGGAAAAAAACAACAAAATATTAGTTTGACTGTCTATGCACCCAAATGGTTGTATGGTTGATACAGATGATCATTTGTAGACTAATCAAGCTTTTCTTCCTATTCACTTTGTGCCTTTTTTATTCATTTAGGACACTCTGGTGGTTCTACAGCTCTGCAGCTAATGTATGGGATTGGACATTTACTAGCATGGCTATTTAAAATGATAAAGATGCAAAAACACCACCCAATAAGAGATTTTTTTAAAATTAATCTCAAGGTATTAAAGATTCCAGAATACCAAAGCCAATGTAATAATGTTGTTTGTTTTCTAAAGCATGTTTTCAAGGCTTCTGCTTTTCGTTCCATTTTCTGCTGTGCTATTTATTTAGAAACATTTTGCTCACTCTCAGTATTAGTATCAGATAATCTTCACAGATATCGGCTTTGACAGAACTAAGTGGGCAATTTTTATACATGAAGTTGTAATGTTCTCAACATTGCTACCACAAATATTTCCTGTTAATATCAAGTGAGAATTTTTTCACCTTCCTCACTGCATAGATCCTGCTGTTGAAAAGGAAAAATAAAACTTCCTGCCTTTCTTTTTGTTATTAATTTCCTGCCTTTTCTCTGTTTTCACTATTGCAAAATTCTTGTGTCGTCTTGAAATTTTTGCCTTCCTGTCAGGACTTCTATTAATTATGCCAGCTGAACATGATATTTATAACACATTCCAAAACTCTATTCTGTTTTGTGTCCAGTGTGGGACACTCAAGAAGGATGATGAGTAGGCRGGTGAGCATTCATGCAGAAAAATATATCTCAAAAGAGTGTAAATGTATTTGATATCAACTAGTTTAAGAAAGTTCCTTCTTAGGGAGGAATTTTACAAATCTTACCACTATTAAGTTTCAGTTTGACAACAAAGCTAGTGAATGAATAATGACAAATTCTCACTATGAGTTTTAGAAAATATTGACTATGGAGTACAAACTAAGGTATAAAAGAAAGACATCCACTGTGGTGAACATTTTGCAAAAGGCTGTTAAGAAAAGGTATACTTACTAAAAATTCTGAATTCTATAYAGCTAATATTATCAGGTGTTACATAAAAAATAAGCCTAGCAAATGCATAGCAAAATTCTCTAATGACAAACAGGAATTTTATACTGATAAAAACAGCAAAGGGAAAAGAATTCCTTTGTGGAAAAAATTTGCAAATCCAATGAATTTTTTAGCATAAAGTAAAACAATACTCATTAATTTTCTAAAAAAAATGACAATTTCATGTTATTCTTGTCCCACAGCCTCAAAACAAACTCATAAATCTAGAATTTGTTCCAAAGGAGGGTGACTAGTTCATCACAGGTCTATAGGTACTTCAAGATATGGAATGGTTAAGCATGAAACACTTCAAACTGGGAAAATACAGAACTGAGAAAACAGCAGAGAGACCTGTAGCATCAAGGCCTGACTATGCTTCTATTTTCCATAAGAAAGAATCAGGGATATCTATTGAATATGCCGGGCAAAAAGTTTAAAAATATAAGTTTTTTATTAACTGAAATGTTGTATATCACAGAACATATTAAAATAATCTGCATTTAGTTTCAGAGCTTTGCATAAGGAGTTTAGAAAGAAATTAGACAAAGTAATGGAGGAATGGTCCATGAAAAAATTAAAAATGTGATGACAGAAATTTAATGTATTAGAAGAAACTGAGATGGTAATGAATTTAAAATTTTTGTTCTTTGCTTGCCCTCTTCTTGTTTTTATTTCTTCATAATTCTCCTCTGGTGGTGGACTCACTCAAGGGGGCCACTATTAAGTCATGTTTCTGTACATGGCTGTTAAACATACCCTTGAATCTGCTCCCAATCTTCATTTTTTAAAAAATGAAAAGTAGCAATGAGAATTTACTCTTGACAAATCTCTGAATTTTTCAGATGTGTGTTTGGATGGCAAGTGACTTCAATCTCTGGTAGAGGAATTCGCACTCTCTTGATTGCATTCCTATTAAAATTTTAATGTTTAATGAGACAGTCATCTGTCACATAATACTTGCTCATATTTATACTTTTCTTCTCTTAATCCACCTTATGGGGTAACATGAATAAATTGCCACATGACTAGACATTTTTAGGCCTTTTTATCAGGTCATATCACTCTGGAGCACTTTCTACACAAACGTTCTAGTTCTTAAATGCATTACTCCATGAAAAACACATATTTTTTGAACAATATCAGAAATTACGAAGGGGCAAAGATGGAGTTYAAAACTTTTCACTTTAACTATTCATGTAGACACAAGTGCAAACCTGAAAACATTTTAACTTAAGTCTAAAAAGACAGATGGCTGATGAAAATGCATTTTTTTCTGTATGAGTTTTCATCAGAATACACTGCAGGTRGAAATGAATTGCATTATTTTCTAATTTTTAAGGAAATTATGTGTGAGGGAGCATGTTCAAGTGCTCTCTGCTTTGAGTCATAATATGTGCAATAATTTGTTAAATATTTGCTCTGAAAAATGCTGCAAAGTAAAACCACATGTTATTTGAATATATTTCTGAAAGTATTAAGAACTTAAAAATGTTTTTTAAATAAATTTTTTAAAGAGAAGTGTGCTGTTGTCCTCTCTTGGGATTCAAATAGCCATGATGAAAAAATGTACTCTGGACACCACTCTAAAACTGCAGAAATAGCCCTGCACTGTGAATTATTTCTGTTTTTCATTCTTTACAAAATGATGTTTGTATTTTTGTATTGCATATGTCTCCTCCTCAAATACCTCAATCTGTGCAATTAGCCCAAAGATTTTCAAATGTGAAACTCAATATATTTGACTACTATGTGTTTCTGCATTAAAAATTTAGAATAATTTGGGAAAAATATTGGGTAAACTTGATATAACCTTTTAAAAAAAGGAAGACGACAAACAGTTCATATGAACATTTTCTAGAATATATTTGCCAATCTGTAAATGCTCGGTAGTTGTACTCTAAATGTTTATTTATAAAAAATTGTATGTATGGCTTGCCAAAATCAATCTGGTTTCCTAAAATCAACCCAAACATATTTAGTTGACTGGCTCATGGAGGCAAATAGAGTGTCTGTAGGCTAAAGCTTGAAATAAAATAATTTATTCTAATCACATTTGAAAGATTGTTAGTTTTGCTAGGAAAGAAAGATCTCATCCTACCTAATCCTGAATTATTATACTAATTTCTCTGTCTTTTCTCAGCACCATATCAGACTTCCCCTAGCTTTGAAATAACTTAAGGTTTTGTTTATGTCTTCCTGACAGGACCCCTCATCTTTCTTTAGATGCCCAGTACATGGACTTTGTCGAGTTAAGCTGATGACATGACCTCACTGGCCAGAAATTCATCACTAAAGAAAAGGAAATGTTTACACCTGGAAATGTTCTCACCTAGGGAAGAGCATGGTCCAGTCTCAGAAAATTTGATTTTATTATTTATACTGGAAAAAGTAGTCAAAGTAGAACTCTCTTTTAAAAATATAGTAGCTACCCACCAATGGAGCCCTTTTTACAAGTATAGTTTACATATTGAATAGTTATCTTCTAGTTCTAAACCTATTCTCACTTACCAAAAAAAAAAAATCATGTTTTAACTCTACTTCTTATTTCTCTTGGCCTTATATGAAGTGTCAGCCTATTAGTTTCTAATGGGCTAATACTTTTAATTCAAAAATATAAGTTTAGAGCACGGTGTTCCAAATGGTAAGGACAGAAATTAAACATCTCTCTGTACTTGTGAGATACCACTTTTTGCAACTTACTTTTAAATCAATTTAGATGSTCACTGAAATGTTACTTTCACATAAGGAAGTGCATTTCCTTGTTTTCGTAATATATTTAAAAGATGGTTTTTAACCTTTCTTAGCTTGATACAATGACCTCAATGATTGATGTTGCCACTGTAAATTTGCAGGAACTGATTTCTGTTATTGGTTTGTCATTGGCTCTCAATTCCTGGAAACCAACAGGTGTATCTTTTCCAGTCTCACAGAGACAAAGATTTTTCATTTAGTCACCAAAGCTGATTACAATTGTATTCCACCTGGACTGAATCTTAGACCTTATCTGTGAGAAGTACTGAAACATGTAGGCTTGTATTTGAAAATGGTCTATTTACAGAGGTATTTCTGCTCATATTTGGCTAATTCAGTCCAAGCTACTTATTCAAGACACTTTATATCTTTATGGGATCTTGATAGAAGTGAAGATATAAGTTTTCTCCTTGTCAGCAGACAGGTAGTTTTCTGAAACCCAAGGATACAAATCTTTTCTAACACGTTTGTTGTTTTTTTTTTAAAGCCAATTAGAAATTTCTTTTTTTTTTAATTTCCTTTTATTGTCTAAAAGGGGTTTTGGACCAGGGCATGCTGTTCCATTATGATGCCACTAAAAATGGTGCCTAAGAGTCTGTAAGATGACATTTAATAATGTTTTTATTAGAGTTTACACTATGGAAAGGGAATAGATTTATGTTTGTCACTAACTCTTCGATGCACAGTGGGCTTATCGTCAAGCTCTCAACACAAGGTCTGTACTGATTCCAGGGACGAAGAAGACACTGGATTCTCCTCACACTGAGTAGGATTCTGATTATCTTGGTCATTTACCTGAATTAAATGTATAGACCATGAAAAATAAATTGGGAAAATATCCCAAATGAACTGAGAGATCATGGGGGGAAAACCCCAAGTAACAGTCAATTTGCTATGAAAAATGTGAGAAATCCTGGGAAGGTATGGAAAATATTTTTAGAAACCTAATCCTCCATGACCTTAAGTGTGTTTTTCAAGAGAGATTGTAGTATTGAGGAAACAGGACAAGACAAGAGGACAGAGGATCAGATGAGACCTTATCTCAAATTAAAAAAGAAAAAAAAAACAAAAAAACAACTAAGACTAGTAAATTGGAAGTTGCAAACAGACTGGAAACACTTGGGACCCCGGAAGCAGATAGGTTAGTTGTCCATTCTAAATTCATTTGGGCTTTTGAGAGGTGAAAGTTATGCTAGCTAAGGAGTAATAGGAGGCCTGGTTATATTTATTAATTTTTCATGGACTGCTTTGCTTAAAGCAAAAACAGAGGGTGGATGCAGATATGCAGCACTGGGATTTTTTTTAGGCCTGTGCAGTACTTGGAAGCATCACTGATATATTTAAGTTAGATAATTAGGCTATGATATTAGTATGTCACAAAATTTGCAATACTTTTGCTGTTATGTAATGCTTTCTGTAGACTTTCTTTCTTATCAAAAAAGGTGTGAAAAATGTCTTTACTCAAAATAAATTAATATGATGGACTGGAATAAACAGCATTTTCTTGACTATTTTTGATGAAATTTTTTATTTCTCAGAAATAACTGTGCTTTAAAGCTCATTAAGACTTTGAATTCCCATTTGAATGCTGTCACTAATTTCTTTAATGATTGTGAATTGTATCCTCTTAAAATCTCTACCTGTTAACCTTAAGATTTGGCTTTCAAGGAACAATTTTCATTGTAAAACGTAATAAAATGTGGGAGCATGAGATCTGTACAATGTAAGCAGCAATGTAGTTACACTCCATTGGTTTGCTTTCACTATGACTCTATGTATAAGCTGTCAACTTCCCAAACAAGTACTTGTCTTGGTCAAGAAGCCACCTTTCTCTTGAGCAGAGTCCTTATCCCTTTGATTACCTTTACAGGAATGTCAGAATGTCAGAAACATGTTTTTCTGGGATGGCAAATTAGTCTGCTAAGGTGCAGGAAGAGTGGAGGTAAAATAAAAGTGTATTTCCTTAATGCCCGTTGCCCTTAGATGAGTATGTATCACATTGGATCACTTTTGTCTTTGAAAAGATTATCTTCTCAGTACGCTTCAGCTGGTAGGCTGTCATAGTCCAAGACAAAAGTGACAGTGTATGATTAAATGGGCTCAGATACAATCTCACTCTTAGTCACAAGTAATTTAATGTTAATGATTCACACAACGTTCCTGCTCTATGGCCAGCATGACACAGCTAAGGAGAGAAGGTTGGTAGCCAACATGGTGGCCCCAACTGGTGGCAGCAGGTTACAGGGCTCCCCCACCCCACCATTATGCCATGCACAATCCAGGAACCCTCACACACTCAGAATCCCTGGTACTTATAGGATTGGGTGGAGAGTACTCAGTTCAAGTTGGTTTAAACTACAAAACCCCTGCTGTGCTGGTTGTTGCTGGATGGGCATGCACAGCTTGACTTCCTCTATAAGGCTGGCCACATTAGGTGTTACTTGAGGGCATCTGCACCATATTGCTGCAGACAATTAAGTGGAAAACACCTTCTGTCTTTCAACCCCAGCCTGGGATCACTAACAGGACATGATTATAGCTGCAAACATTTGTAGCCTCCATGGAGAACGCTCTAAGTAACTGGGGTGGATGTTGCTCGTACTGATTTACTACAGCTTGCATCCAAAATCCTACTCAGAATGCTACAGCTAGCAAGGAAATTAAACTACAGACAATAGTGAAAACATCAATGCTGTAACATACACTGGAGGTGTAAAATATTATTGAGGAGCCTACTGAGTATTGTGAATTTTAATAATGGGAAACAATGTTCAAGATTGATGACAAGACAACAATTAGTTGCTTCTTGTATAATCTCATTATGAGGATCATTGTTTTATTGATTAGTAAAAACTGTGTGATCTGCCAACAATGCAATTAAGGTATTAATTAGAAAGGTGTTCTAAAAAAACCCCTCAGCTGATAAATTTATCTTTTTTTTCTTTTTATAAATGAGCAATACTGAGAAAAGGAACAGTTTCCTTCAAGTTTTTCAGCTTTTGTTTGTGTGAAAAAAAGGAGAAAACAGTAGCAAAAATGCTTGAAGTGACATCTGGCCAAATTAGAGCAAATATCATTTTAATACATGTTGTAAGATATTCTATAGTTTTAGGTATGCAACTGAAATCTCTACCTTTTTTTATTGATGGCAATGGTAAATGTGAAGATTTGCAGTGAAGATGCATCCGTCACTGAATCCCAGGAGGTCAAATTTACTCAAACAACATATTGTCACCTTGTGAATGCAAAGAAATGAACATTGTGGTCTGAATGGAAAGTGCCTATAGTGGGGTTTTAGTCTTTTCCCTGAAGAAATTATAATTTTACCCTTTTGGTAGAGGAAGAGAAAAGACTATTATGGCCAACAAATTGGCACTCTAGACAGTAGCACAAACCTGAGTGTTTGATCAACCTGGATGCTTATTTAGAAAATCTTATTAGAGCAGTAGCCTGAATCGCATCTAACAAGTAGAAGGATCAATGCTAGGGCTAAATAAATACTTGGAAATAAAACATGGAAAAAACAGGAGCAGATGTAGTAAGCTAAGACAGTATCATTCACAGAAGGAAGAATGAGAGGACATAGATTCAGTTTCAGATTGTACTCTATCATACTGGATTTCTCAGTTTCAGTTGCTTTATTTATTGAGTCCCATATTTCAAAATTTTCGATAGTCAAGTAGTGTAAACGCTGACTGCAAAGGTTTCTGGCACAATATGTACCCCATAGGTATTTGCATGCAATGAAAAGTAATAGGATAAATGAAAAAAAAAATCAAAGTATGAACAACTCTTGATGTGCAAGAAATTATGATGTTTATAACTGAATTATGAGTTCTAAATGAGAGTTTATAACTGAAAATCAAGTTCTAGGTAGCTTCACAGGAAGTATTGAGCAGTTACTATCATAAGACTTCATATTCCCTTTGAAACACTTGTTCTGTAGATTCAAAGTCTGTGGGACTCAGTTCTTACCCACATTTAGCTGCCCTTGTGTATAATATTGTATGTGAGCAAGTTCATTTAACTCCTGTTACAGTCAGCGAGTCCTGACCAGCACAGTCAGTAGACTTCAATAGGGTCAAAATCCAAAATGGAAGTATGCTGAGCTTCACAGAGAAAATAAACCCCTTGAAATTAATAGTACTGGAGACCATAGATTATTTCCTTGCTGTAGCCAAGAGATTGTTGCCAATCTTGAAATTTCTTGAGGTTCATGCTTACTCTGCCTTATGTTACATGTAATAATGAGGAAGTTTCTCAGGAATATTTTTAGCACAGCTTTTCTTCATACCAACATTTTACAAAATGTCAAAAAATGAATGGAAAATATAACCAGATATTTGGAGCTCCTAGGAAGCTCAATCAAGTAATTTTTCTTTTAGAGGTACTTCTTTTTTGAAAGTAATCTTAAATACAAGAAGTACTAATGAGTATTGTTTCAGTAAAGCCAAAAACATGAAGCTATGAATCGGGAACTAAGTTCGGACTATGTTTTATAATGAAAATGAAATGCATTTCTCTCCCTTCTGGATAACTTCACAATAATATCAAAATATAAACAATAACAACAGCAATTTTTGTCAGTATTTTATTATTAAATGAAAGTTTAAAGACAATATCTTTCCTTTAATTTTAACTATTGACCCTCTCAATTAATTTCCCAATATTGTGGGTTTTGTTCAAGCTGCACATGTAACATTGGACTACTCAGAAGGACAACTGCTAGTGTTTGTTTTGAGATCTGAAAAAAAAAAATGCTTTATAAGTCTTGGGAATTCATCAGAAATCATCCCCTATGATGATTCTTGATGATTTCTTGTTTTCATAGGCCTTGAAGCTCAGTGCTTGAGAATTACAGGTCTCAAAGACCTAGATTTTCAAAGACCCAATATAGTAAAATAATCAGACTCAAGACTCTTATGTTTGTGAATAAATCTTGAAAACTACCAGTTCCAAGTAATAGGAACAATAACAAAAAAACAAAAAAAAAACCAAACAAAACCCGAAACAAACAAACAAAAAAATCCCAAAAAAACCCAAAAAAACAACCCCCCAAAAAACCCCAAAAAAACCCCCACAACAAACAGAAAAATGATTCAAAGAATATGAAAAAACTCATTTTAGAATATGAACTTAGGATATTTATAATCAATTATTATGAATCATAGCCAGATGTATAGTATGTGTAACATGAATTTAGCTGTACATTGTATATTTCTATTCATGTTTGAGAAAGTTTGATAGGCTYGCTCTGTTTTAAGTTACTTGAACTATATATATTTTTTGGTTTTTTCTTTTTCATAGTTATTATTATCCAGAGATAATTTAAATGCTTGTTCCAAGACTAAAATTCATCCTGTGACTCAGGGTGAATCGTCTGACATTCGTGTATCCCTGAGGCTCAAAACCAGCTGAAAACTCTGYAAAAAATTCTGCAACAGTAGAACCAGATGAATTAATGTATTTGACCATAAAAATCATAATAATAATAAGAATTAGTCAATGTGGAAAGGGTTTTGGACAGCATCACTTTGGGGAAAAAAAAGGATTTGTTTGGGATTTTAAACTTTCATAGCCTAAACTGTCAGAAAATTATTGTTATGAATAATAGAAAAAAATCCCAATGTATTCAAGTTGGGCAGTACATCACTGAGATTTTTAAAGGATATTTATCCATTACAACTTCGTCATCAAATATTGCCTGTGGCCTATGGTTATCATCACTGTGCATTTTCATTTCAATTGTAAAAAAAGCCACTTTCTTTTTGTCTTCCCTGATTAACATTTTGAAGCTCTGTAATTTTCTTGCTGCTCAGAGAAACAAAGCACCCAGGCTCACAGAGAAAACCCATTCAGCAAGATGTAAATATTTGCTATTCAGAAAATCTCAATGACGGTTTAGTTATTTTAAACTAAAAAAAGAAAATTACTAATAATGATTGGTTTCAGCTAATGAAATGCTTTTATGCAAATATGTGAACCCTAAATATGACCTGGAAACAAAAGACTGCTTAACAGTTACTATTAAGCAATACATTAGGAGATCAATTAAACAGAACTCTTTCTAATGAATAAGCTCTACAAGAGTTGCTATGGAAACCTGGAAGGAGAAAGCCCTAGAATACCAATTTGCAATTTTAAGAACATAAAGTATTAGAGATCTGCTAGTGGCTGGCTGGCAAGTCATATACCAAAGTTTAAAAGTGTCTCGAAAAACTCTCTCAAGAAAAGAGAAGGAAAGCAAGGGAATGAAGCCATACTATTCATATCCAAGAATGACTTATGAACAAATTTAAATGTAATATTGCATCTGAGGGGGTAGTTATGAACATATCATTCCAAAGTGGACCATCAGAGGGAGCCAAAAATTTCAGTTTCTCCATGGAAATCCATTCATTATAGTCTGGGTGGGAAAATAGGCACTTCTTCAAGACAGACACAATATTTGAAGGATTATCAACAGTCTTGGTTTTTTCATGCTTATGACATTCTTTTCTATTAAAAAAAAAAAATATTATGGACAATTAAAAGATATGAGACCAAAAAGAAGTATTGGAGTGAAGGTGGGAGAACATGAGGGCCAAATAGTTTCATTCAGAGAATTGATAGCATTTATTTTTCAACATAAATTATTCATATTTTAAAAGATGAAGAAAAAAAAAGCCAAGTTTCAGTGACACAGCTTTTTTTAAAAAATCACATCAGATATTGCTGTTTTCTTTCAGTATATGGGTTAAGAAAAATTAAGACTGTATTTCATAACTTCTACTTCAAGATACTGCAACAGCAAAAAAATTGTTTAATTATTCACACAGACTTTAGTGGCAAGACAGTGAAACCTTTCCACATGACATTTAAATTTGAAAAGTAAAATTCTTTTGTTATTTTCTTTCTCATTGAGTGGTCACAGCAGCCTGATCAAAATGTGGCTTAATGAAATCTAAAACTCTAGAGTTGAACCACAGCTCTTGGTTGCCCCTGCTATTTAACTCAAGGACCAATTGCTTAGTTAATGGGAAGGCCATGCCACCTCAGACTCCAAAATTTCTATTTACCCACAAGATGATTACCAGGTCATTCAACACTACCATCTGCAAAAGTAGCTATGACTTATGGATCATACTAGTGCTACAAGACAGACACAATGATGTGCTCTTCACCATGATGTGTATCTCTTGGTCCTCACACCAGAATAAACTGTATGATTTTATGTCTATTATAGCCCTGTTTTTTCACTGAAAAACTGAAATATATCCACAAACATATAATTATATACCTGAGAGAAAATTCACCTTTCCCTTCATTTTTCAGTACCAGGAGATGGGAGATAGTTAGTATAGTTCACAGACATTTTGTGAAATGTAAAGTTTGTCTTACTATCCCAAGTTCAGTGAAAACTTTTCTTAACTAATCTATAAACAATCTCAAGAGATGTATTCTTAATCTTACTGGTAAATGACTGTCTTTTTTACAGTTCAGAATTATATGAAAACTTTAAAATATATAGATTTCTTAAATATTGCCTCTACCAGTTTACAACTGTTACCTAGGGTAATGTAATGGTATGTTAAAAGTGACAACTACATTGCTGTTAAATATTACCTTAATAAAACATTTCCTTTATAAAATAATGACATCTATTTTTTGTTTGAAATCCAGAAGCATAACATAGGTATGTTATACCAGTCTTTACAAATACTGCACTGAGCTATGGAAAATTTCATGTAGAACAAAGGCTTCAGATTCAGATTTTATCCTCCTACATTCTTTTTACCTTTATGTAATTCAGAGAAATAACATTAGGTTTCTATCTAAACAATGTTTGCCAATGATACTTAATATAAAAATACACATAATGGAAAAGAAAAATATTGTTACCAGAATTTCTAAGGACTGGATGATTAATACAAAACTTTTAGAAGAGATATGTTATTCAGTAGTTTATAATGGTTGCATTTATTCCTGTCTTTTCACATGTCTGAAGGAGATCACACAATGCATAATCTTGAAAGTGGTGTTTATAGTGACATACATTTCCTGAACTCCTTTTATACTGTACTCACAATTTCTCCTTTCAACAGAATAGATTTCTTCATACCTGCAGCCACGAGAATTACTCTGTGATGTGATGATAAATGTTGCATTTATTATAGTTGAGTATACACTAGCACAAACATTCCTATGCACAGGTGGAAAGATATTAGAGAGWATGTGAAAGAGTCATAGGCTCTTTCAATGCAGTTGCCCCCAAATTTAGAAGGCTGATAACCTAACCCTGTGAATCTCTAAAATTTGTTTAAATATCTTAGTAAATTTCAGAGCAAGCTTATATCTTGAATACCTCCTACATTCTATCTCAATAGAAATTAGTTTCTTCTATTTTTATATTTATGGGAGTTATCTACTGAGATTATGGGGCACAATTCAATTCATTTTTCATTAAGTACTGCATGACACACAATATTGACAAGAAACAGGGAATGCAAGTGATAATGTACATTGACTATAAAAAAGATAAATTAATGCTCAAGATGGACTCCTGGTAGAGCTTAGCTACAACTAAAACAGCATTATTGTAAATAAGAGAAATCATGAAAGTGCAGGATCTTGATTTCCTGTGAATTTTTCTTCTTGGTAATATTATGTTTCTGCAGTGACACTGCAAAGTAGCCTGAAAGCATGTGAAAATATATGTCACTAAATCTGCTTGGCAGTGATAGCCAGGGCTTTGGAATAGGTGACAAAGTCCACATAAATATGGTTATTGTATAGATATTCCTTACAGCTCTGAATAGCCTCAAGGCACAAGAGCAGAGGGAGGGGATGAGCCCATCACTCCACACTCCAGCACCTCACTGAGGCACAGCTGCCTGGTGGAGCAAGTTGTGCTCCCCTCAAAGGATCACAGTGGGAAGCTTTGCCTAAGTGACAGAATTTAGTCTTTAGCTGCAGTGTCGGCTGTGGAAATGATGAGGAATTTTCCAGGCAATCATATTTTTAAAAACTCATCAAATCATCAAAATAGAAACTTCCCTGTGAAAAAACCTKCTCTTTGACAGTTTTCTGATGTAAAAATGAAAGGGAAAAAACCCATCCTTGATACTGAATTGCATTTTCTAAGCAATGTATGTTGTTATTATTATATCAAAATGGCCTTTTCTTTGAAAATGTTTGATATGATTTTAAAATGTTTAATCTCTTCAAAGTATTGACAAAAGTTATTGACTTCTTAAAAAATTCAACTCTTTATAACTACTTTATACATATGACCCTGGTTTTCAGAAATCAAGATTTTAAATGGTAGAGAAAAAACTTTCCACRACAGTTTTAGTGAACTGTCTACTCCTTGCTATCTCTGAAGGAACTTGACAATCTAAACCAGCCTTATTCAAATTCCACTGTTAAACAAAAAGGTTCTACATTGGCAATATTCTCTTATGCTGGGCTTTTTCACTAGCAGTGAACTTGACCCATAATTCAAGCCTTTCATTTTTACCAAAGGAAGACCAGCTCTCACATTTAAAGGTGCTAGACTGAAGAATGCCTTACTCCCTAGATTTGCCATGGATTTACTGACTAAAAGAAGATATCCAATCCTGAAAAAATCTAGGCTCAAATCTTTATCAACCATTTAAACAATTATTTCTACTGATATTTATCTCAGAGTTGTTTTTCCTCCTGCTTTTTAAAAACAGAAGAACCCCAAATATGTCACGAATAAATGTCTAACAGGAAGAGTTGTAGTGGCTGTGAACTAGAAGCAGTGACTGTAGTAAACTCTCTTCTCTAAAATTTCTTGGTTATCACACTCTTAACCTGTCCACTGACTCTGCTCTCAAAAATAATACTACTAATAAATAGATCTCTTAAGAAGAGACAAGTGACTAACACAATACTTACTTTAGTAAGTTAGACAGCTTTTCTACTTTAGCCAAACTGTGGTAAATTYGTTGTTTATCCTTTTTTATGCAGTGACCATACCATGAGATTAAAGGTTAAAAAATAATTGGGGGAATAAAGGCACAAGTTGAGTAATAGAGACAGAAGTAATACATGAACCAGAAACATAAAATTGTTTCACTTCACTTTTTTTTCCAAATATTTTAAAGCCAATAATGAACACTATGTATTTCCTATTTACTGAAAATTATTCCTTCTGGGACTCAAGCTGTCAATCATGATTTCTATCTAATAGAGGCAGTACAACACAGTTGGTGCTATAGCCTGATTTTYTTTTCCAAATGTGGAAATGTCATATTTAATGACACAACAAATTGAGAAGTGGTGAATGAGTTGAAGTAAAAAATGATGCATTCAGTTGATTAATTAAAGGGTAGAATAAATGTGTCTATGTAAAATCATACCTTTAAATGGTTCTGTCTTTGACATGCTGAACAGAAGCTTGTGTGTCTACTTTGTCTGAGAAGAGAAATCTGGGAAGGGTGTATTGTTTACAGTCATAATAAACCCAAAGTATTTCATTGTCCATTTCTGCAACTGGCTTTCCCCCCCCACCAGTTTCAGCAGGTCAGGATGCCAATTCAACAATCGCTGGTATTTTGAATTAGTGTCCTGATGTCATTTTTATAAAGACTAGGCAATATTTTACCTCATTGCCCTCTCTTGTCTCAATTTATTTCTCAGACACAGCATCCTCCTAGGAGCGGAAACAGCTGAAAAAGTTGTTTGATATTTGTAGAAGACAGAAAGAACTTGCCAAGGAGATGCTGCGTGCGCTTGCTGGAACTTTTAGTGGCTTTGGGAGGAAAGAGTGTAACCTGATCCAGGGTAAACACAATAATGGTAACAGTTTTGCCGTGGCTGCTGGCGCTAAGGTATTGATTCYGTACTACCAGGACTGTTTGAAGTAGGCTATGAGCATTCAGGAAGGAAAAAAACCCCAGCAATTATTGACAGCTTTCACCAGCCATACMATGTGTGGTGGCAAAGACATGAAGAAGTGGTCTCTCTCTGTTATTTGGGTGTCAGACAGCAACCTGATACAGGAGACAGTACTGCTGCCTTCATTTAATGCCCTTCAAATTTCATGAAATGCGATAAATAATTGAGAATCTGTGTTAACCCAAAAATTAACTCTTTCCGTACATATTTCCATTGTCTTTTTCCTACAGAACTACAATGAAATTCAACCATTGCCATAACTGCATTCCATGAGGAGAAGTGGCACAAAACCTTTTAATGCCTTTTGAGAGAAAGTATTGTTCGAAAAGATGCTGTCAAGGGTCTCCTCCAAGACTAAATTATAAGCAAGATAACTCTCTTTTCCAGAGTTCACCTTATAGAGAAGCATAGGAGTTCTGAGAGGGATTAGGATACTTGACTTGTTTATGTTAATAAAGTTCTTTTTACTGCTTCTAGTATAAATTTTACTGTCAAGAATACACCTATAATTTTACTTTTCTTAGAAAATGTTTTGTCAGGAGATCTTGAGACTTTATTTATGAACTACTTTCCATGTAGGAGTTAAATCTAACTGATATGCCCTACCTCTCAGGATGCCATTAACTCTATGACACTTCACAGCCTTTGTTAATCAAAATTGCTTTAGCTTACTTTTAGTAAAACAGAGACAGATACAGCCTTCCTTGTCAGTACAAGCTCAAGGTACTCAGATTTATAGTTTTGTGATGAAGCTGGTCTGGAAACATCATATATTTAGAAATTTCATACCTTTAAATTTCTCCTCGGCTTTTTCCAGTATATTCCAGATACAGTTTGCCCCTTATTCAGACTTGGAAGTTTTTCTTTATACCTCTTAATTTCAAAATGCAATTACTGAAACATAAAAGTTACACTCCATTTTATTTTCACTGTCTTCTATTCTCTTTTCAAAATATTAGCAGTTAAAAGATCAAATCTCCATTAAATATGAAATTGTAGGAGTTAATTTTAACTTGTTACTCTGGAAGCAAAATCTGGCTACTGTTGAAAATAATGCATTACCTTCATGCTTTCCAGACTGTCAGCTAGCTGTGCTCTGACAGCATGTTTGCCAATGTCCAGACACCTAAAATGCATTCTGGCAACACTCACATCACTGTTCTAATCCTGACAAAGTCCCCAGAAAATACATTTTACTAGGAAGCCGTATCTTATGAAGAAAATGTGCAATACTTTGACAATTTATATTCCAATGAGTTAACTAAAATTAGATGGTTCCCAAAATTACGTATCTCTGTTTCTTCTATCATATGTAGATACTCATTAACCAAGAAAGGCAGATGACTATGGTTCAAGACTCCATTCTGCATCGAGTTTGTACATGATGATAATATAGTGGATGCCAATGTAGGAGAATAAGGTAGAAACAAGCCAAATAAGTACCTTGCTTAAATAAACACTTTTCATTGTTTACAGACCTGCAAGAAATGGAATTTCATTCACGCTACAAGCTTTGGGCATTTTTCAAAGCTAGGGCTAACTTCTACATTCAAATATTCATTCTTTGTTTCAAATTGTATTCAGTTTATGCTCTTGGACTACATAGCTTATTACAGCAGTAAAGCTCACAAATTAGGTTTACAGACATACTGAGTCTATGCTACAGACACCAACTATACAGGATTATAAGGTTACAAAATAGGCTTGTAGCTACTAAAAGAACTCCTTCTTTAATAAACATAAACAAATTGCACAAAATGCTGTTACTAATGGTCAATTTAAATGAGGGCAAAGCCAGCATCTGAGGAAGGGAAAGAGGAACCTTTTATTTTTTCCCTCTGTCAGAAGCCAATTACATGCTTTTAGATCCCACTGAAATCTGTCTTGTTATCTGCCATCTCACCTGCATCCTTTTTTGTTTCCCTTTTATCCTAATGTTCAGCAATTCCAGCATTCAGGCTCTCCTCCTTCCAAGTTTCTTTAACTGATCCTGCTGCTTATTCCCAGTGGAACCTCACCAGCCTCCTGACTCTGGTCTCAGCCTGCTGTTTAGATGGTCTCCTTTCCAAAGTGGTACCTAGAGAGGCTTTCCTTGTCTTTCATAAATATGCAGCATTGGAAAATAAGGCTATTTTCTTCTCTGTTTAAAGGGGGAAAATGTACTTTTTGTTCTTACCCGTTGAGATGAGGAGTCACAGACAAGATAAATATACATTAAAGTAAGCATAAGTAAATTACTATCTTTTGCAATGCAAAAAATCTACTACTAATCAGAGAACAAATGCCATTTTCAATAGTTCCTGTACGTGCAGCACCAAATGCCATTTGCTATCCCCTGGGTGGCTTCTGTCAGCTCCAAAGTGTGCTCACTGTCCCCCAGGGTCACAGGAATGTTTCTGCAGAGCTGCTGCCCAGGCAGGCCATGTCTAGACTGCCCCTCTGCCTGAGGCTTTGATTTCCCAGAAGCAGGGCTTGGCATTTCTCCACGCTGAACTGCACAAGGTCCATTCCAGCAGCATGACCCAGTTCCCCTGGATGGCAACCCTGCTCTCCAGTAGTGACCAGCTTTCCTGGTTCCATGTCACCAGCCAGCAAGAGAAGCAAATGTTCCTTCCCCTCCCCCTGGCCATTGGGGAAGATGCTATACAACATATGTCATAGTATGGTCACCGTGTCTCACCAGGTTCTAGGCAGTCTACACTCATTTGCCAAGACCCCCTGAGATCAGCCATCCAGTCAGGCTTTTTTCTAACTGCTGGCCTTCCATTCCCACTGTGGCATTCTAACTTATACAAAACATTGTGGAAACTAAGTGTTAAAAGCCTGGTTGTGGTAAATGAAGGTGATATCCTCTTGTCTCTCCTTGTGCCAAAATCTTAGAATTTATTATAGAAAGCAATCAGGTCAGACAGACATGATTTAGCCTTGCTAAATTCATGGTTACTTCCAAACAACCACTTCCCTGAATATTTAGAAATGTTGCTCTGACATTCGTCCTCCATGAGTCTTCTAGTTAGTCTCTTGACTATATAGTCTTGAGACTATCAAGACAATGTCTCCAAGCAAACACGACTGCATAAATTCATGTCTTTTCAARTAAGCAACAGTTTCAAAAAGGTTAATGACAGCCTTTCAATGGACATTACAGGTTCTCAGCCCCTCCGGAAAAACTGAGTTATCAGAGGCTTTTCTGTGTCAATGCACACTTTCTCCAGACAAGCCGGGAATGAAACCAAGATCTCTTTGGGATTCCACTTCACCAGTATAGGGCAGACATTTCTCTCTGCACCATAGTGCATGGATTTAGGTGTTGCAATAAGTTGTTAAAATGCTAATACATCCAGATGTAACAAAAAGAGGTGTGAAACAAGGGCATGTGGTCAGTGTCATCAATTACACAGAAAATAATCTGTCAGTAAACAGAAATTGGAGGACATCTCAATTTATGAAAGACAAGTGTAGTCAGAGCCAGCTCTCTTGAGAGGCTAATTATTCAAGAGCTGGCTGGCTGAACAGGCCACACAAACACTCTCCAGAGTATTCTCTGTCTCCTACTATATGTCAGAACTGATATCCTCTAGATCATGGTTTCATCACATACCACCAGCCAGGCACCAGCAGCTGTTATGTGCTGTTGCCTGTATGAGAGCCAGAAGTGCATTTTCAGCCTTCTGTCATATGGCCAGCTATGAACATTTGATACCTACTACTACTTACAGTTGGAAGAATATCTGTGAGATATTTATTAACAATGAATTGTTGACATCTCTTCACTCCTTTTGCTGTGAACTCCATGTTATATGGCATTTTCTGAGAGCATCAGTTGTCAAGAACTGATAAAATTTTACTCAATTTTCATGTAAGATTTTAGTATTTACAGTAGCAGAAAAAATCGCTAGATGAAAGTATTTTTTACTGGTAATTTCAAAAGAATTTACATGTCTTTATTATGTTAAAATGACAGTTTAAAACTATTATTCTAACAGTTTGGCATTACAATTTCCATGCAGGTTTCTATTAAAAAAAATCATGGTCTATGTATGTTTTTTTGAGGAAACATCTGGAATCTGATTGCAAATTCTGGTCCTATTTGACYCTAATAGGTTTATTCAAGTCTGGATTTGAAATCTGTGTTTGACAAAGTCAGATCTGAGACTCTACTCAACTCTTCTGGATAGTGAGGGAATTCAGCCATTCCAGATTCATGGCACAGGTTGGAGGGCTGGTACAAAAAGTCAGTGTCAGAATACAGATCACAGAAACAATCACCCACTTGGAAGGATTTTATAGACATTAGATAGTCTAAAAATTTAGTAGATAGTCTAAAAGATAACAGAAAATCAACGTAGCTGTTTTAGAAAACAATGGTGTGTGACATTTTCACAGAAYCACAGAACCAATTAGGCTGGAAAAACCTCTAAAATCATCAAGCCCAACCTACAAGAAAACATCACCATGTCAACCAGACCATGACACTAAGGTGCCACATCCAGCCTTTTCTTAAACACCTCTAGGGATAGAGTCTTCACCAACCTCCCTGGGCAGTCTATTACAATTTCCAATCACCCTTTCTGTGAAGAAGTTCTTCCTAATACACAACCTAAACCTTCTCAGRTACAGCTTAAGACTCTGTCCTCTCATCCTGTTACTGCTTGCCTTCCTTCAATATAAAAAGAGATTCTCAGAATCCCAAAAGTTTCATCTGGGCGAGAGAGGAAAATGAGATCACAGGGAAACAGAATGATGGAGAAATTAGACCTTGACCTGTAAAAGGAGACATTCTGTGAAATTTAGCCCAAACTTCAAAAGGCGGCCAGTCTTTTAATTTAATTCTAAAGTCAGTCCCCAAACTGCTGGACTATAGAAACATTTCCAATTAAAAACTAAACCACAGGAATAAGAATTGGAGACTTTTGCTTCTATCAACACCATACACTCAGTAGCCATTACTGTAAACTCTCATTCTTTAGAGGACAAGTTTTGTGCTAACTGAAAGGAATAAGGAAGACACATTTTACAAGCTTATTAACATATTTTTCCTGTGCAAAGTCTTTTTTTAAAATATGTCTGAAACCCCCACTACTAGCCAATACCAAAGATCTGACATTATCTTATTAAATTAATATATGCAGTGGCAGTTACTAATTGCTGAAGGAGCTCAACATGCCGGCAAGGTGAACTGAGCATGGACACATCAAATGATATTGGTATTTGTGAAGTACCATGTCAAACAGTATCTCAGATTAAGAGAGAAAGACAGCAACTGCATGCTTTTGAGGCAGAAAGCAGTTGCCTTACCGACTGTATTACTATGGTTGCACAGTCATTTAGCAGTAAATGCTGTGAAGGTGAAATCACTGAGGCATGAACATGGCTGTACAGCAAAAATAGGTCTGCATGGTAGCAATCAGTGCTGCACACAGAGTGCAGGGCAGGAAAGGCAGCTCAGCAGCAGCAAAACTGTTTAACATGACACCTACTGAGGCTGTGTGAGACAGGGTCCAGAGACACGGGAGGTAAAATGCAACAGAGCAAGCAGGGAAGGCTGTGGAAATGCTGACTGCTGAGCATCTGGTAGTTATTTAATATTCAAGATAGATGTCCAAAGGTCTAAAAATTGAGGTATTTTAAAGTAAATTTGATATAAAGCATATAATCTGAAACTGTTCCAAATTCAACATTGTGATTATGAAAGGGACAACTGAAATAYATAAAGCAGCCCTAAACTATAAACTGGCCATGTTGTAAAATGCAATACAAAATGGTATATATTTTAAAGTCCAGCTCTAAAAAAATGAGCTGTAGGCAAGTCCCCTCTGAACTGACTTGTGATTTTTTGGCAAGTTTTCTTTTGGCGGTGGGTGTGAAGATAGGTGCAGTATTTAAGAATTTTTTTAGGTGCAGTGTTTTGAAGAAAATAYGCTTTTAACTCTCTAGATATATGGCCTCTGCACTGTAATATGCTATATCATCAGTGAAAGACAATTACTTTGGTGAATTTAGGACATATTTATTCATAATGGTTTCACAGTTGCCTTCAAGCAGGTACGATGAATAAGAAAAATGAAAGTGTTAGGATATCAGAGGAATTACCAAGTAAAATGATCTTGTACAAATTGGTTATGGTTTATTTTCATATTTAGATTGCTTTTGTGCAGCATCTCCCAAATTAACTATTTTCTTTAAATTCCTTTCTTTGCTCTCTGAAGCTCAGATTTCAATGCCTCCAACTGCACATATTATTTTCAACAAAAGTTTACTACATGAATTTTAAAGTGTAATTTTTTTCCTGAGACAAAATAAGATTACATGTTCCACGACTCTTATAATCTTTATACTAGTATCTGCAAGTAGTAGTGAAGTATTCAATGATTTGTATTGATTTTATCAATAACCAGGGTAAACTTCTCCCAGTCATGCTTCATTTCTTAGAAGGTGCCCAACTTCCAGCAACTCTCTTTGTGCATGAAAAGTCTATTGAAGGCGTCGTGTTGACATGAAAATGAACAATTTACATATTTATTGCCTGTGATTTGTGTGCTAGCTGAACCATCAGCAATGTTCATAGAATGCTATGTGAACTGGAATGAGAGTGATTCATGTGGCTCTGAATGAGACCAAAAGGGCAAAGAACAAGTACATGTATAAAGAGATTAGCAGCTGAATATTGTTCTGAAGAGGAAAGACTGAGCATGCATGCAGAAACAATATCAGTGAAACATTGTATTGCAAAGTCTATCTATCATATTTCTAAGGTTCTTATCACAATGTCACCTAATTACCATAAATATAAAATAATTTATCCCTCCAGATTTCATCTCTTTGTAATTCTATGATTTCTCTTCATCTAGAATTCCTGAATAGAACAAAAGTCATTTAATTTTTAACGATACGGATAATATCAACATCTTTCTTTTATCAGGAAGTGGTGTTTTAACTGTGTTAGTTACACAATGGTATACAGTCCCAAATAAATAGAAAAAAAGGGCAATTACATCATATGCTGATGTATGTAAACCATCTCACTGATTTATTCTCATTGAAGGAAGTCACAGAGATTTCTACACATCTATAGAATTCAATTCACAGGTACAGTAGGCCACCAGATTTTTTGCATGTAGAGTCTTTGAATGTAGAGAAATGAAAATAGGACAGTTCAGTAAATGAACTTCAGTACACAACCTAAAGTAACTTGCACCCACGCCTTATTTATAAGGTAGTTGTCTTGGAATAAGACATACTGATAATTTGCTTTTGAGTGGATAAGAGAATGTGACAAATGTGAGTTATAGCTGTTGTCATTTTTTATTGTGTTGTATACATTTTTTTTAAGTTGCTGTCCTATGGGTTTTTATCAGTAGCTGAATGAGGTTTTTATCAGTAGCTGAATTCTTTCATGTCCGCTAAAATGTTTGCAAAGGTCCCTGCTGGGGTCAGAAGCATGGATCAGGCAGATTTCAAATTTTATATCATACATTAGTGTTGTTTGCAATAAAAAAACCCTAATTTTTTCACAGGAAATGAAATTACATTATTTAAGTTATTGCTGCTAGATGTTATAGGATAGAGAATTTGTAGAAATCTTTTCTTTTAGACATGCCAAATAAGTCTGTTGTTATGCTGATTTTCCTGCATCAGAAAGTTTCACGTGATTCTTGCAAGGACTTCAATTCTGAGGTCCTTGCAAAAATCACATGCAACATTCTGAAAATTTCTTTTCTCCTTTTTCTGTCACAAGCAAACTTGTGACATCAAAACTAGTGCAGATCTGAAATTTTTTCCATTAAATGAGACAAGAGTTTTCTGTCTCATCTCTGTGTCTGATCGAAAGATGACAGAGTTTGTTTAAAAGCAAGAATTTAATGCAATGATCCAAGCATTGCATCCAATGAGAAAAAGAAAGTGGAAATTTCATTAGGGTAGCAATAAAATCTGCCTCATGTACAGGTAGAAGATGGGAGCTGTCTCAGCATGAAGTTTTCTTAAGCTACCCTGCCTGCTGGTGCATATGTGGACAATAAACACTTACCTGTATGAAACTCATTTGTCCTGTATATTGCACACAATACAATCGACACATCATAAATGTTATCACCCTGTGTGATAACTGCTTTATATATTTACTGATTCCTATTCTTCCTTTACAGGAGGGATTTGTTTCAGATAACTCTCCTTTGTGCCAGGTGCAGCACTGACAAAGTGCATACACATTATGCACCGTCAATTCTTGTTGAAAGTTCATTCATTTTTCCAGATTGATAATGATTGTACTTTATCATTTGGCACAAAAGACTTGTATTCAAAAAGTGTATTAGCTTACTGGGCACTCCTTTATAAAAATTGCATTGTTGGAGTCCTGCTGGTGACTTCACCATGGCAGACTCCTTTGAAGTGCAGACTTTCTTTAAACATGTTTGCACTTTCAAATGGACATATCACCAGCCTCTGCTTACCTTTTGCTTGACATATCTCTTGGGGTTGGTAGTCATGGTGGTAAATATTAGCACTAATAGGCTGGCAGGCTGCAGATGTGTGTATGTGAGGGGGTTGGTGATGTTGGTGATGGTGGTGGAGTATGTTAGTTTCTTTACTGTCTGGTCTTAACAAAGGGGCTAAATTCTGCTATGTTTACTGCTACAGCCTATAATCAAGCAGCATTGTAAAATTATTGAAAAATTTCATAAACAGGTAAAATGTTCATCTGGAGCAAAACTGAAAGGGTGTCATGTTTGCCCCTGATATTTTCTTTTGCCCTAAAAAACRTTTCAACCTAATTGTGGAATATGAGGTGCAGATTAATTATATGGGCTACATTCTTTAAATTTGTTATAGCCTGTCATAAATGTGACAGTTATGTTAGCTATTTACTGCCTGTCTTTAGCAGTGTCTGAGAACACTTAAGGCATTTCTGGAAGGTGCTACTTAACTTCTTTCAGAAATGAGAGATTTGAGTAACTAGAGGTTAATCTCTACAGTTTAAAATATTTGTAGTATGACTTCAGATGCAGAAGTAGATCAGATTCAGATGTCACAGTCCAGACTTTCTAAACAAGYTGAACAAAAAAGTTAATTTCATAGGAACTGGATAATACCCTCTTTCCAAATCTGGATGAAAAAATAGTAAGAAATTTAATCTGAAATCATGTTTATGTCATTCTTGGGCAAATATTCTTGAGGAGCAGGATGTTTTACATTGAATAGAGGMTTTCTTTAGCATGGCTTTGTTGCTTCTAGACCCAATGTATTTAGGGGCAGCTGTTGGACTCTTCAGCACTAGAAATTCCTCAGCTGCAAATTCTGCATGCATTTGTCCTTCAGATTTTTAAGATGCAAGAAGACTCACACCTCCTAATTGTCTCTGAGTTTACCTTCACATATTCAAAAATTTCATCTTAAATCACTTACTCAAGATCAAATAAGAGGTGGAACAGAAACATAAATGCAAGTCTTAAGGTAACCTAATGTTATCTACCACTATTCTTTGTAGACTTAAAAAAATAGTGAGAAAAAAAGATATTCAGATGTTAGAAAATATTTTGATTTATCTATATAGTTTCTGGCTTGTATTCTTATTCTGAAGAGTCTTGTCTTTATCATGCTATGAGATTAATTCTCCAGCCAAGAACTCTCAAATGAAATGATTGTGTGGGAATCAGTATTACACAAGGTCATATAAAAGACCTCTGTAATCTTGGTTTGGCATTATATTGTAACCTTTCATAAACATATTTTTCTCCAGTCATAACTGTCTAATACTAAAGGTTTCAAAAATTCTTAATTTTCATAGGCAGTGTGGTTGATTTCAACAGAAACTAAAATTACAAAAATTTATCCCAAAGGAAAAATTTATATTAAATCTGAGCAGTGAAAAAAAAAATATTCTGAGGAGGCACTTTAAGGAAAAATGTTATCAATTGTTCTTAGAGCATGGAATGCAATTATGCACTCAAAAATATTCTATGAAAACTGAATAATTGAAAAAGCAAGTGTGGCAGAAAGAGTCCCCATTAATCTCTAAATTCTATTTTATGGGAGGATGTTTCAAACCCCTTTGATCTTGATTTTGCTTATCACTTTATACTGCATGTCTGTAATGTGCCAGGGTATTTTTAGCGCTCTTCAGTAATATTTATCCAATCTATCTCCTTTTTGGCTGCTGTTACCAGTGTTCTGTTCTCATTAGTTTAATTTCTGTTTATTTTTCTTCCCCTTTTTAACAGGCAAGCATATATTTCAATTACATAATTTCACCTGGCCACAGAAATCAGTGCATCTGGTTTTGTCTTTGAAAACCTCTTCTCAGATAGACCATAATATTTCACTATACTATTGTCTATAGAATAAAAAACCCCATATCTATCACTGTATTTCCTAATTAGACAATTATTACTATTTTCTACACTTTGCAGACTTAATATGTACTTTTCGATTTATTACAATTTCTTTTCACAAATAAAGCCCAATAAGTTAGAAAGAAAATAAAGATTTACATGCTTTTTATTCCATAGGCAGCTGATTCGTATTTCTCTTGAGCTATGAAAGTATTATTATTCCTATTTTACAATTAAGAAAACCAAAACAGGAAGGAGACAGGCAATGTCCAAGAAATTCTAAGGAAAAGGCACAGATCACAGGCCCTTGTGGCTTCTAATTWTTTTTTTTTCTAGACAGTTGTGAAGACAAAGTGTTGGAGATGTATGAAGATACTTTAGTATCTTTAAATTCATAATCTAAAGCTTGACAAAGAGAAAAGTCAGGACCCTGAAYTTTAGAGTAGTAAACTTCCACCTGTTTAAAAAAACAGTGGATGCAATTCCCTGAGAAACTATTTTTAAGGACAATGGGGCTGTCCAGAGCTATAGTTAAAGTAATTTTTGTCAGAGAGCAAGAGGCCTCCATTGCAGTGTGGGGAAAATCAAGTTAGGGAGGTCAGAAAATGGCACAGCTGAGGAAACACTTGCTCCTGACACTGAGAAATAAGAAGGAAATGCACAGTCAGTGGTAATAGGGACATTTTTACTGGGAAGAATATAGGGATAAGGTTTGGATATGTAAGACAGGAGTCAGGAAAGCTGAGGGGCAGATGTAATGGCACATGATTTGAGAAGGCTATGAAGAGTAATGAGAAGGTTTTCTATAAATACTTAAGTCAGAAGAGACAGGCCAAGGAGAGTGTACCCAACCATTAAAACAGAAGGAAGAACAAATACAGAGAAGGCTGAGATAGTCAGTAACTTCTTCACCTTGGCCTCTACCCTCATTCTGCCTTCCCAGGTCTCCCTACAGGTAGGGGCATGGGAGCAAGTCCATCTCAATGTAAGGGAAGTGCAGGTTCAGGACTAACTGGAGAAACTCAGTAGCCACATATTTACCTATGGGCTCTCTCAAGGTGGCTTCCAGGTCCTGAAGGAACTGGCTGACGTTGTTGCCAAGTCACTCTCTATGGTATTTGAAAATCCATAGTGCTCAGGTGAGGATCCCAGTGGCTGGGAAAAGGATCCTATTTTTAAAAAAGGGAAGAAAGGAGGACCTAGGTGACTACACACCTGTCACCATCACCTCTGTGCGTGGGAGGGTCATGGAGCAGATCCTTATGGAAACAATGGCCAGGCCTACATGCAGTGCCTAGGCCACTAGGCCTAGACTAGGAGGTTATCTGAGGTAACCAGCAGGTTACATCATGGGCAAATTGTGCCTGACCAATCTGGAGACCAATCTATAGAYGGGAGTGACTGTGATGACAGACAAGGGAAGGTCACCCGATGTCATCTCCCTAAACTACTACAGAAGGTTTTTAACAGGCAGTTGAAAACATGACACTATTGTTACCAAATTGGAGACACCTGGGTTTGAAGGATRGACTGTTTGGTGGATAAGGAACTGGCTGGCTGGACACAGCCAGAGAGTTGTGGGCAAAGGCTGTATGTCCAGGTGGGGGTTTGTGATGAGTGGTTCCCTCAGGGCTCTGTCTTGGGACTGGTGCCTTTTAATATCTTTGTCAGCGACACAGGCAGTGGGATCAAGGGCACCCTCAGCAAGTTTGCAGATGACATGTGGGTGAGTGGTGCAGTTGATACAAGAGAAGGATGGGATRCCTCCTTACAGCCCTGAAGGTCAGCTGCACCCTGGGTTGCATCAAAGGAGGATTGACCAGTAGGTCATGGAAGCTGAACACATCTTCAAGGTTCCTTGCCATGAAAACTTCATTTTTTGTAGTACCATAATAAACTATATAGGAAAAAAAAAATGAAAGGTAYGCTCCAGTTGTCACTCTATGTGTAAAAAATCATAGTACTTGTATGACAGGGATGCATAGGAAGAGAATACAACAACTTCCCTATAAAAGGATACTTCTCCTGAGATCACCTTAACTTTGGCCTTCRGCAAAAAAGTAGAACATTTTGGATGGATACACAGAGGATCAAAGTAGCAAGAGTTGCCTGTAAAAGCCCAGGCCAAGTTCTGAACAGATCAGATAAGAAATTTAGAAAAACAGAACTCAAAGTACTAAGGAAGAAAACTAATTGCTGGTGCTCATAAATAGTGAAATAAAATCTTTGGATTGTACCCTTATCTTTCACAATTCATGGATATTGAAATGGCTAGGATACTTGCAAATACTAGAAAMAAATGAGGAAAATATGTCCCCAGACAAATCCATCCCACACATCTTGAGTATTAGCAAAAGATGGAGATAATCTAGTCCTGTTTTTGTAACTTTTTACACCTAACATCATCCATCAACTAACTAATTTGAGCATGAAAATTCAAATAAATAAATGAGCGACCTCAGCTTTTTTTGATTCACATTCTTCTATTACATCATCTATAAAACCTCTCTTAGTACAGCCTGTAGTACAGATGTCCGAATCTGAAGAAATTGGGGAGACTATCTGTCAAAGTGATAAACAGCAAGTGGTTCATATATCCACATTAAGTGATTTTGATAAGTGAGATTTCCATGTGGACTAGTACAATCATTCAGGACCAAGGAGTATATGCATTACCTCATCAAATCTTTTGGCTTGTTACAATATCATGTTAATTCAGATGCAAGATCCTTCTCCATTCCAATTCTGATTCTCCTTTCATGACTCCTTCACCACTCTTACTTAGGAATGCATAAAACTATATAGCTACTTAGGAAAAAAAAAATTGATGTCAGCCTAATTTCACAGTTGCATTGCATATAAATAAATAATAAAAAAAATTCATTACATGAGTTTATGTTCTGTTTAGCCAAAGGGAAGAAGTAGTGACTGAAAATCAGGAGGGAAAAAAGGCAAAAGTAATATAGCTGTGGAAAAGGAAATAACAAATGTATTATTTCAAAAAAATTTTTGCTATACCTTTCYACACTATATTAGAGTCTTCTAACAAAATATAAACTTTAAGCTACAGAAACAGACATCATAATATAGATAATGTCTGATATATATATCTAGCATACTGTGCAGCTTAAAATGTTGTTTGTTTAGAAAGAGGCAATGCATTTGGAAGATCAGTTGCAAAGTTTGATTGTTACATGATTGTTATGCAATAAACAACAAAGAAGATGAGCATTGTCATAATATGTGATTCAAATTCATTCATGAAACATTTTCGAAACCTGTTAAAATGAGAGTGCAYACTGGAGCACAAATTACATGCACAACTAAGTTCCCTAACTTGCCCTGAAAACAAACAGGATCCTGTCCAGTCAAAAGGTAGAGAATGGTAAATGTAAACTGCATTACAAATAATAGGCCTTATTCTCAAATTCACAACCTCATCTCAGGGAGCTTCCAAGCAGCCAGTCTAAAATTTTAATAACTTTTTACTGTGCATATTGTAATTTATTTTTTCCTAAGACAAGGCTAAAGACCAGGAATGGAGAGGATAACAACATAGAAACCCTCAGAGTTCTTTGTCCCACCTGAATATGTGTGTGGATCCCAAYTTTATTTAACTCAGAATACTTACTGCTGTGAATCTCGATAAGCTCTAAATATTCTTAAACAATATGTTTACATCTAAATTTGGTTTATCTTTGACCTGTGAAAGAACTAAGAATACAGGCATCTTCTAGACACAACAAAGACTTTAGTAGTTACAACAGTTCCAAACCATCACAATAAAACTGTACCCTGACTCACGCAGAAAGTATGTGTAAAATTGTATGATAAGGAATAGATTTATTTGGCCAGGAACAGAGAAGCAAAGTCAGTGGAACATCCTGTTTGTGGTATTTTTTATATATAGTCAGTCTGTACTGTTTGTCTGGACTTTAATGTACACACTAACACACATTTTTTATAGTGATCATTCTCCTGCAATGCAAATAACACATTCTGCTAAGTCTTTCAATAGGCTGCTGATTGTGTTGTTATTTCACTCTTGGGGGAAAAAAAGTTAATAAAAGATAAGGTGCTTTTGAAGAAGGTGAGATTACATTATTTAAAAATTATACATTTTATAAGATAAGGTTTAAACACATGTCAGGAGAAGTCAACATAGTGTTATGAATGGTAGTGATTGTGTTATCTGTAAACTTTGAAGCTTTACGTACTGATGTGAACAATTGACTTCGTTGTTTTGTCATTACCATCAGCATTCCTCTTTCTGCTGAACTGACTGCTGTTTGCACAGCAAAAAGTAAGGAAAGTTTGTTTACCCACTAATATTTCATTGACTGTTTAGCCTGAGTTGATAGTAATTTTTCATCTCCCTGTCTGCTGGATCTTTTTTTTTTTTGCCTGTATATTAAAAGTGACTGGATAGCTAACTCCTTCACCTGAATCATTCATTTGAAATAAAATCTTACTTAAATTGTCAAAAGTAGTTCTTAAAATAACACAATTTGCTAAAGCTTACAGACATTGCTAGTACCATTTTTATCTAATTTCTTTATTCTATTATGTTTGCCAGCAGCATATAGTAAATATTTGGCCATCAGATCAATATCTAGCAGCTAAAACACAAGAAAAAATATTTATTTTTAATTGCAATACAGATTTTGCCTGAAGGTGATATGATATATTTTTAAAACTGCAGTGTTTTAAGGGGATGAACAAAATAAAGACTTCACTGCATTCTCTGTGTGCTTGATAAAGTATATTAGAAAATGTGAAAATTATTTCCTTTCTTCCTTTTTCTCTTCTCTAGGCTTAACCTTCCTGCAATGAATGGAAAGAAAAATTAGTCTTAGTCTATTCAATACCATTTCAAATCAAAGCTTAGACAATAAAAGCAGAAGTGGTAAAATCTTTGGCTAAAATTGAGGCAAACCAATAGCAAGGGATCTTATGACCCAGAGCTATGTGGCATGTTCCTTCCAAATAAATTAATCAGATTTATTTTATGTACTATGACCATAATTAGATATTTTTGAGAGATTTTTTTTCCTTTTAATCTTATTTTCTCAACTTTAAATTGTTACAATGTAGATGGCAGAGAATTTTTTTTCTGGAGATGTCTAAATTTATAACTATTTAACTGCAGATTTTGCATTCTTAGTGCTTAGTTTTCAAATCTTAAAGCTATATTTTATTGTTAACAGTAAAGAATATCAAGAAAAACATGCTGAAAAATGTTCCTTTATAAAAATCCTGTGTAGACTACTGTATTCATTGCCAGGAAAATACAGATTGCTGGCATTTCTGCAATAAGAACACTGAGACTTAATAAGCCAAGTAAGGCCTCCACATGAAATCCACCACTACGTTGTTTTGTTGCCCGTAGGCTGTAATAACAGAATGCATTGCTCACTCTAGTACCACAAGGGCTTTTTTTCCTGGTCAAAATTAAAATACAACAGTAAACCAAGGTAGAAGCTTCCCCTTCCTGCCACAGGACTAGTTCAACATTTTTCCCTTGAAGAGCACTGAACCCATATCGTACAACAGAAACATAAATTCAGGTTCATTAAAGAGAGAAATGGCATGCAAATAATTTCAGTATTTTCACATAAACAAACTTGTGAATAGACTAGAATGATGAAAAAATGTCATCAGCACTCTAACATTACTTGCATGATATTATATGATCTACTGCTGTTAATTAGAAATCAAAGAATTTATAGGAGTAGATTATTTGTACTTTTAAGAAAACCAAGAGAATGTTCTCCCCTCCWCTAGAAGGTATAAGAATATTACTCTATTCCAAAAA
Source organism: Cardinalis cardinalis (assembly GCA_014549065.1). NCBI lineage: Eukaryota > Metazoa > Chordata > Aves > Passeriformes > Cardinalidae > Cardinalis > Cardinalis cardinalis. Next base: position 2,038,171 of record JACDOX010000043.1, on the reverse strand, counting down.
TATATGTTATATGAAAGAAATAGTTTCCGTAGTCACAAATATTTTTAGCTTTTTTAATTGATAAAAATGTGGCACTTATGAAAAGTTACATAGATTGTCTTTAAAAGAAGAAGGAAAACCCAAGTTAAGTCATAAGAGGTCATAAAAGGAACCTGAATGCACATTAAGGTTAGAATATATTTACAGGTGTGAGCCATGCCAGTGAGTTCAGGATTACCAGCAAGTTTTATTCAAAGGAAGTGTTTGTTTCTGCAGGAATAGTGCCTATCTCCATCGTTACTGTATTTGTTTTGTCCTGTTTTTCTTTGATATGAAATTTATGATTATATGTACCAGAAGGAAAAGACGTAAGTGGGTAGATTTGATATTACATGTAACCCACGTGTCAAATGCGCACCTTTCAGAGCAGGAACTTTGGAAAAAGAGAGGAATTCTGCCAACTTCTTTTTTGTGGCATTCTGTAAGAAAAGATTTTTAAAGTGTGATTTTTTAAAATAAGAACATAAAGACTTTGCTTTCATGGCAGTTCTGTCAATCTTGGCATACTGTGGAGTCAAGGTGAAGTAAGGCAATTCTGCTCTTTATTGCAGCAACAGCTTCCTTAGAATTAAATGCTGATTTAATTGACAAGTGATTGGATAAGCAGGAAAACCAGGGAAAAGCAAAAGGCAGCAGAGAGTGTTGATCAGGATTAATTAATACAGCTGTCAATGAGAATGTCATTGTTTTTCTTTTCTGGAAATCGATTTTGTAGTAAAATTTGTCTCTTACARCCAACTCAGCTATTTTGTATCAGTGTCTTACCACTACAACCCTTGTCTCCACTCTCCAGGTGACTTTTTTTAGCTTCTAAATGCTTCTTTATTGTGTTTTTAATATTGAATTTAACTTTCTGTTTGTCCTGTAAGATTCCCATCCTCTCTATAGTGATGGCTCCCTGTTCTCTCTGTGTCATCAGCCTGCACCTAGCTTTCGTGCAACTGACATTATTAAGGATATAAAGACAACAGCCATTCAAAGATCATTCCATGAGAGAATCCTCTGGCAGACCAGTAAGGAATTCATCAGCACATGTTGTCTCCTTTCATTATAATTTGCTCCTTCTCCTCAAAGGAACTTATTAACTCACCTTATAATTCCTGGACTAATCCTTTACTTCCCCGTGTGACCTCAAATCTCCTACACAACAAACACTATGTCAAATATTTTACTGAAGTCCAGATTAAAATTATTGTATTTCGCTGTTTAGAGGAATTTATCTTATCAAATAAGTACACTTAGCTATTTTGGCACAGCTGACCCTCAGTAAATCATTTTCCATTTACTGATGTAGCTTTAATTCTTTTTTAAAATCAGAATCCATTCAACAACCTTGGTATTATACCTGGTGAGTCAGTTTCTCCACTTATGAAAAGGTGGTCAAAAATACATGACTTTCAGATATTACACAGCAATGCATTGGCATAGCTAAAATGATTTGTGGTCCTTAGCAGAAAATTATCTGAAACACTAAGTACTCTTACCATATTTTTCATATGCTATATTCAGAGAGGTACCTCGAAGAGGTGTATTATGTCTATTGCTCAAAGAGTTCTTTGAGTGGATGCTTCCAATTGTGAATGCTCCTTTTAAATTAAAATATTGTTTTCTTATTTGTCAAAGCATATCACTTTTATAAGCTGTCAATCAAGATTAAATAAACTCACACTATTYTTGTGTTAAATGTAAGATATCATGCTTTGATCAAAAAGATAAATGTATATGTCAAGCATTGTCATTAGTAGTAATTACTTCAGACTCTTATCATTCTGGTATTTAGTCTTTTCCTAGTAAAGTGTGAATATTTGATTTTTTTAAAATTTTAAAGCTTTCTGATTAATTAAAATAATCATTCACATCTCTCTAACTAGAAAACAGCAAAGTAAATTTTATCATTCTGTTATTGAAGGGATAAATTTAACTAGTCTAGAACACGGTTAGGAAGAAATGAATGCAATTAACATGGAAAATTTTTAGTAAATTCACATGATATTGGCTTATTACCATCTTTTTGAAAAAAAAAATCAAGTCATATCAATCATTGCACTATGAGCAATTACCTGTACTTATATTTCTGAAGTTCTAGAGAAACCTAAATAGCATGTGTGTTCTCCCTCTGTCTATGTACCTGAGAGAGAAGGGAACTAACTGAAAAGGAAAAAAAGAYTCAAAATGAAGAAATTAATGTGTTCTTAAACTGCCAGGTACAATGGCARTTGGAATAATCAGTGGAAGTCAGTGGGATAATTTTATGGTTTTTCACAATAAATTCTGTAGATCTTAAGAAAACTAACATTGAAAATATTTTGCAGGATCTATTACAAAAATTCACTGAACTGAAGAAGACCCAATTGTCATCTAAGATTTGAACTATCTCTAATTCTACTTTGTATTTTTCTTGCCATTATTTTCATAATTTTATTATTTGAAATATACAGAATATGTTTGCATTTTTTTGGTAAGCTATCACTTAGCATTTTAAATATTGAGTGTGAAAAAATAAAGTGTAGTTGAAGCATATTTATTTCAATAGTTTAATGAAAGTCCTGAGAAGTTCCACTGGCACTTCCTGAGCTGGCACCATTCCTGGCACCAAGARATCATTTCAAGTTCACTACACCTGTATCAGCGAATATAACTCTGAGGTTGCATTACAGGAATGAACAGGGCTTCAAAGAAAATCAAAGTTAACTTAAGATCCTTCTTACTGCATTACATTAATTGTTTTTTTGGTTAATTCCATAAAATTTTGTTGTTTCAAAGTACTAYTTCTTTAAAACTCACTAACAGACTTAATATTGATCAGAAATATTACAGAATCCTACCTTCCTTTGAAACTCACATAACATTATTTCGATATGAGAATAAATTTTCCTGCTTTGATTGTCAGTTCTTTGCAGAAGAACAAAGTTATTTATTAAGCCTGTCATAGGTTTTCAGGTGATGATAAGTGAATGGCTGTTAAAAATTCCAACTGTAGTTGAAAATCTCAATATTTAAAATCCTATGTGCAGTTAGACTACAATTTTAAAGGAATATAGTGGTTATACTCTCAATCAAAAATTATTAACAGTAGGTGCCAGACTATAGCATTTCTTACTTTCTAACATGTCTTATTTCTCAGTTTGGTTTTGACTAGGGAAACTTTATTGCAGAGGAATCCAAAGGAGTTTTCTCAAAAAAATGCCTGAATGTGGTTTCTAACTCCTATCAATTTGAAAATATTTCAGTAAGTAGCACATAACATCTGCAAAAGTACTGTGTATTTGTGGCCTACCCTCACCTTCTCCAGACTTACCATCCCAAAACTGCCTTTCTTACACGTGTTTTCTCAAAGAAGTATTTCTAGGAAACTCAAAATTACGTTATCCAGTCTTTTTGCTGTTGTCATTTAATCTTTGATGGTTTTGACTGAGTTTAACTGACTTTCATTACATGTTTCTTCTATATGCATAAGTTCAGATTCAGAAATGTTCCTGTTGTTTCTCCATGTCTCCACATAACTTTCATTGTGAATGGAGTTCTCWCTTGACTGCACTTTAAGACATGATCTTATTTGTTGCTTATTCTCAGGCAGTATTTGAAAAGAAATTCTTAAAGTATGAATTTTTTAAGGAATTTTCTTTTTAGGCATACTTCTCATTTCACTCTTTCAGCTTAGTGAACTTGATTCTAAAAGCAATTAATAATAAAACTGTTGCGAAAGCGTACTCATTCTTGCGTCAACACTATGTTGCAAATTATTTTTGTGGGATAAGAGTTTCATAATTAAGTTTTGCCAATATTTGTTGCTCATCACCTTTTATTTCTCAGATACTAATGAATAAGATCAGTTACAAAGGAGGAAATTTGTTATGAAATTGAAACTTGAGATTGCTTTCGACAGTTACTGCTGAAAAGTGTAAACCCAAATGGACTCTATTTCAGTCACTAAAATGCAGCAGACTAAACTATTATTTCATCCCCTCTGKGCTGCTGCCTCTCTTCACGCTCACTTTTATGTCATCATGTTAGTTTGACGCCTATAATATATTTAATACGTTTTTCTGTGATGCTATTATTGGCTAATGATTCTGAATTTCCCTGGAGATGGCAAAAATGAGAAGTCACACTGTTTTGTTTTATGTAGCTCTACAGGGACAGTCTTAACCATAGTACTCTATGGGAGTAAGTCATCCTAAATCAATGGATAGGAAGTTAGCCTTTAACATTTAGATTGCTTGCTTCAGTTTTATAAATCAGGCTAGCAGTTATACGTATCTTGATTCATATATTTTACACTTTTATTGTTTAAAGAGAGCTAAAGCAATGATTGATTTATAAAATATTATGAATGTTCTTTATGCAACAGTTTGTTTTCTAATAGAACAGTTGTCACATACTGATACCTGCAGATCCTGTGAGATCTTGTTTCATTGAATGAACTCTTTTATACTTGACTCATCATATTTGTCTTTAAGGTTTTATCTTCCAAAATCATAGGTGAGAACCATTAAATTACAGCAAGTTTTACATTTCAGAAATTGTCATAAGAAAAATATAAAAAATATTAGTACAAATTGAATTTTTGCCAAGCTTGCTACTATAAGTCAGCAGTAAAATGTGCATGTTTTAATGAGCTCTTCCACAATCTTAAATTTTTAATTTTTCTAATTCATTTTCAGTTAAAGAACAAGGGATAACAAATATAATTAYCTTTGCATACTATGAGCAAAAAAATGCTGTTCTAGATTTTCTGTGCATTTGATCTTCACTCCAAAGACCTTCCACCTAACTCCAAACAATCCCTCATTGTTCTGGAATATTTTCTTTTAAAAAATTGAAGAATAAAAAGTAATAATATTAAAAATTCAAATCTTAGGAAATATGTTTTTGTGGATCATGGGGGGGTTGCTGTGAGGAATTGAACTGAAATATTATGACTGTTTAATTCTTTCATTTTTCCAGCTTTATCTAGTAGAGCGTCAGCTGCTCTCTGAAATGGATGCAAATTGTTATTTAGCTATACATTTAAAAGTGAAACATTGTCAGATATTCAGAATTTTTAAAAGGTGGTTATTGTTTTCAAGTTTATAACTTTACTTTCTCTAAATCAATAAAATCTCATTAAATAATTCATTAGTTTTAATAAAGAGTTGAAAGCATTTCACACTGTATGTTTACATTATCTGCAGAACAGCTGGGAGATTAAATATTTGCTCCAGAATTATTTTGGTTTGATTTCTTGTTAAAGAAATATTTTAGAAAATTCTATCTAGTAAATATTAAAAATKAATTGGAAACACTTGGTTAACCAAATAAATATTTTTCAATTGAAGAGTATTTTCAATAAATACAACTATAAACATATATACATACAAATACATATAACAAATATAGAATTTCCATTAAAGAGTACTCACATCATATTTTCTGGGAAAGTTTAGATGGGAAGGCATACAAGGAAGGATATATTAGTAAGACTGCCCATCAGAGTAAGCCTTGTGCAGATTTTGTATAGTCACAGTAAGTCTGAGTGTTTCCATTTCACAGCTAAGATTGGGGTCAGTGACGAGAAAGCTGAAGAGATGCATTATTTAAATTAACAGAATGGATAATACATATGTTACAACACATTTTTTTTTATTTCCCAATCTGATACTACCACCACCACAGAAACTGCTGGAAGGAATAACAAGCAGAATAGAGAGCAGACAAGCAATGGTGAAACTGTATTGCCAAATATTTAAGAAAATGTGGGCRCTTTCTTATTGTCATTAATGTATTATTCACTTGTACCAGGCCTGTATCAGAAAATCGTCTTAAGCAACTTGGATAAAAGCTTGGGACACCTTCAGTTAAAAGYCTGCTTCTGCCTAAACAATGTAGAAGGAAATTAGGTACATAAATTAGGAGTATGTGGTAAAATGAACTTTAGCTTCTATTTAAGCCTTAGTGTTCCTTAGTGAAGACTATTTTGGGGTTTTTTTTGAGAGATTTAGTTCTCTCACGAAGAGCAAATCCTAAATGAACTCAGAAATGGCAAATCCACACTAATCTGTAATGATTCATCTTGAACTGTTTGGGAAGAAAGTAAAAAGTTGTGAACTGGAGAATCAAACAGAGAACTGTTTGGGAAGAAAGTAAAAAGTTGTGAACTGGAGAATCAAACAGANAAAAAAAAAAAAAAAAAAAAAAAAACAAACCCAACCTTGTTTTTTCTCCAAGACTTCCATACTTTTTGGTTCTCAAAGCCTGTAACACAACATAAAATACTCAAATACCTAAGAAAAGGAGTACAGTTGCAAACTGGTTTGTGCAGACAACATCAATTAGAAACAGAAGAAAACAGACAACAAAGCAAACTTTCCAAGTCAAATGATGTGTTTGTTTCTTTATTCTTATTCAGAGTTTTATTTATTGGGTCCTTAGGGTAAAAGAATGCTTAATGTCCCATTTCTTTCACCCTCTGTGTGTGTAAGAAAGAGGGAAGAGATGCTAAAGAAGATCGTCTATGGCCTTGAGGGAATACTAGACTCTTAAAACGTCATTATTTCGAACAGAAATAGTTTCCAAGCGGCCGGCGAGAAGGGGGTGGGGGGCGGGGGTGCGGTGAGAAGGTGCCCGGCAGAGCAGCATGGGAATTCTGGACAGGCAGAGACTGAGATTTAACCCTTTTCTTGCATGATAGAAACCTTACAAATGCTAATCCTCCTGCAGCTGAATAAGAAGAGAGATAAGAGATGAGAGGAAATGGGCCACGAGGGAAGTGGAGAAGAATCTTAGGTAGGAGGAGATGATGGAGTGGCCTTTTGGCTGGACTTTTCTTGTATTGCCATACACGGAACCAATTTTTTTCCCTGTGACACAGAGACTGTATTTAGGGGGAGGCAATGGCTCAGAGCCAAGAGAGTGCAGTGGTGTTTATGTGAAAGAGTGCATGAACAGAGAGAGACAACAGGTGAAAAGGGTGGTTGGTGCCCTCGATCTTCAGTGGAAGAGAAGATCTCTGGTTTTGAGACCACTCAGCCCCAGGGGGTGAAATTTGGGAGGACAGGTGTCCTGAAAGTGAGGACACCTTTTTGGATCTGGACGAAGCATCCTTAAAAGGAAAACTCTAGAAGCAGCCCTGGTCCATGTGCAGTGGTGAGAGCACTACGCATGGAAGGAAGATGTCACAATAGCAAAAGATCTCGGGTGGTGCCACGTGTGACAGGAAACAGAAGAGGTCTCAACTGTGTTTCCARGGGAAGCCTATGGCACAAGAGGGACTCTTCACTCCTTGATGAACTAAGAATTGATTATCTAAAAGGTGGTGATAGACTGAGAGTTGGTGATCTGAAGGATAGATGTATTAGAAATTTGGTGTGGGGAGGAGGAAATGTTTTTGGAAAGTTTTCATTTTYCCTGTGTGTTTTTTTTTTACTTAGAGGTGTAGTTTAGTTAATAAAGTTTTCTTCTCTTTATTTCTAAGTAGGAGTCTGCTTTGCTTATTCCTGGTCACATCTCACAGCAGACACCAGGGAGAAGGTATTTTCATGGGGGCACTGGCAGTGCGCTAGAGTCAAACCATGACACAACTTCTGTGCTCCTATGGTCTTTTAAAGTTTGGTTGGAGTCCCAGTGGTGCTCATGGAAGGTTTGCTTCTGGCTTTTTAAAGAGGAGTGTCAATTCTAGATTGAATCAGTGGAATATTTAAGGTCACATTTTTAAGACTTCACAGAATAAAAGTGAAACAGTTGCTCTCAATTTTTTGCAGATCTTCACGATGAAAAGCTAAAGTAACAGAGGAGAAACCTTGAAATTCACTGATTTAAGAATTTTCCCTGAGTCTGCTTATGTCAGCTTTTCTGATTTACTGGTTATAAGAATGGCAGAGAAATGATCTGAAAAATCAAGACAAAAATTAGAGAATAGATGAAAAAAGAACTGAGAGAATGATTTTGTGAGTCTAATTCTACCTCAGGTTTTGTTTTGCCACACTAACCCTGACTAGCATCTCATCCTCAAAATAACTTCATTAACCTGTCCTGTAATAAATACCATACAGAAAATCATTCCAGATTCCTTCCTTGGCAGTGTTAATTTATGCCACTTATTTTATATTTTCAATGCATTTTATTTGAAGAAAGAGTTTCTCCTTGAGTTTATACTTCTCATACCTTTCTCAATCTTCAACTTCTTTCCATTTATATCCATTCCCATTTACGCTTAATTACAAGTGTAATTGTAGACAAGACATTAATTACAGATTGAATTCATGTGAATTGAAAGTAAGCCTACCAGCATTTTGCAGGTTCACATTCATGAAATTTTCTTAAAGAAATCAAGTGCAAATTTACTGGCGAATGGGAGCTGAGAGATAATAAGAGTTTTTTCAACTACCTCTCCCTTTCTTCATGATAGGAATATTTCATGCCATTTGATAGAATGGGTCTAGGTTACTATACACTTATGAAAGCCAGAAGGATCCAGGAAGAAATGTTAAAGATTCACAGAAGTCTTAAGTAAATGCTATACCCCTAAATTGTTCTTTGGGGCTGGAGATGGGGCACCAGGAGCAGAAATCCAAAAGCTTAAAACCATTAAACCACAGAGGTTTTGTGTAATTCCAATGCTGTGTATTAATTTCACTCACTTAAGTATATTCCATTTAAAGAAATGAAAGTTCAATACTCACACTCTTTCTCATGCAAATCCTAGCATGAGATTTCAGATATGCACCTGGAAAGAGAGAAAGGAAACACTGCTACACAAGTATTGCTTTTTATCCTCCTGGCTATGTTGCCAGTACAACCATCCATCACTGAAGAGTACTCAGTCATAAATTTGAATTGAATAGGAGAAATTACTGGACTGTCTGCTGCCTCAACTGAAACCAAAAGCCTTGTCTGTAGAATWTTGCTTTCTTCTTATCACTAATGATGTGATGCTTTCTCTAACAGGCACTAGGCTAAAAATAGACAAGAGGAAAAGGCCTTAGCCATTTTAAAGAGCACAAGTGACACACAGGCTGACCTCTTGACTGCATGTGTTACAGCTACAGGCAACCCAAATGGTGCCAGGTGGAGATTATGCAGGGCAGAGCAACATCTGCTTCACTATCACAAGGGTAAATGATATGTTATGCCTCATGTTATGCCATAAACAGCCTGAGGTAAGAAAGACTGGTAGAGTTCCTGCCACAAATTAAACTATTGCCAGCAGGTAGGATTCCACTCCATCTGTCCATGTAAGTAGCTCAAACAGAGCAGAAGCTACATAAAATATTATCCAGAGGGATAAAAGGCAAATAATGCAATTTATTTATGGGATGGAGCCAGAAATGAAAGCAAAACTAAATAGAAAGAGAAGATGTTTATCCCTATGATGAATGGAAAGTGCTGTGCTGTTATATAATCTGTTTTCAGAGGTAGTAGATAGAGTTTCTGAAATGCCTTTTTCTCTATTTTCCTTCTTTTTCTTTTTCTTCTTTTCTTTTTCTTTTTCTTTTTCTTTTTCTTTTTCTTTTTCTTTTTCTTTTTCTTTTTCTTTTT
>JACDOX010000043.1:1946570-2028545 GCA_014549065.1 Cardinalis cardinalis | reverse complement strand
TTTTTTTTCCTTTTTTCTTTTTCTGTCTTTTCTTACAGCTTGTTTTGCACACAGACAAGACACAGAGGCACAAAGTATGTGTCTTGAACATACACATCTCATAGCTCCCAGAATTATATTCCAAATGTTTATTTGGTCACTCCCCTTTTTTTCAACTTGAAGATGTTAATAAGACATCTTCAAGAGGAAAATACATCTGAATAATTTTGGTTTTTCAGTCCACAGACAACTTTGTGAGGAAAGCAGTGTAAAGTACATAATACTGATGCCTCCTTAAGGCTTAAAAAAATGCCTAAGAAATAACTGCATATCCCAAGGGCTACTTATATTTTGGATAGTAAACATGACCCTGTCCAATGGTCTAAATAGCAAAGTACTTGCTGGATGTTTGCTTTTTTTCATAGACAAGTTTAATGAATTGTTCACACCTATTTGGAGACACTAGATAAGTTTAAATTTCTTCATGAAAATGCCAGATGCACACAGAACAAATACATTGAGGGGGTAGAAYTACGTTATTCAGTAAAATTTCTTTCAGTTTCAAGACACTGAATATTCTCAATTCTATCATTTTTATTTCCACTAATTATCGGTTGTGACGTGTACAATATAAGGAAACCCCACATTGTCATTATCTGGGAAAATGTACATCAAATATTTCATATGTGTTATTTTACAGCAAAACACACAAGAAGAGGTCATGGGATGTATTCTAAAAAGAAAGTTTTTGTCATAAAAACCTGACCTACTTACCAAATTCGAGGAATTAAAATAATTTCAAAACACAACAGTATTTTTATTGAGTAAAAATTATCAAGTATTTTGTTAGTATGTGGTATGTCTTGGAAGTGTCTTAAGCTCTCAGTTTCTTGAGCTTCACTTAAAGCAGAAAGAGCTTTAAACAGTGATTAGTAGAAGCCAACTTTTGAGATATCTAAGTTCCCTAAGAGTGTAAATCAATCCTAGTGGGATTTTCAATATCCCATTAGGATAGACTCATAGTTATATACTATGCCCCTAGTTATATCTAAATAGTTCAAAAAAATTTTACCTTTAATGAAGTATTTCTAGAATCTTCTAGAATGAAGTAATTCTAAAATACAGTAGGTATCTGAATCACTTAGAACACTTTGGAAAATATTTCCTTTAACTTTGCATAAGAATAAAATGTGCTGTAGACTTTTGTGGGTCTCGTAGTTTCTAAGAACATTTCTTCAAAGTTTTTTTCTGAAATACATAGGTCATTTGTTTATTTGTTTACGATCATAATAAATAAACTTCCAGAGATATCTCAGAATGTTGTTTTTGAAAAATTAACACTATGTCACCATATATTTTTTAATGGCCTTCTGAAACAATAAATTACATTAGTGCTCCCTTTAAAACATTACAGTGGAAAACCTAACCTAAATATTTTTTATGTCCCTATAAACTAACYATGAATTAGGAGAGGACATTTTTTATTTCCTGAGTGAGAAAAAGAAGTCAATTTTCTAATTCCTCAAAGAATATATCTTTGTGCATTTGGCTTTTTAATGGAATGAACCAAGCTGGACCTTACGTTCTAACACCAGATACAGATAAAATGATCACTTTGGTCAATACTGCTGAGATTAAAATATCAAAAATACTGCATACTYGTGCATGGAGTCATTAGAAGTAAAAGAAGCTTTTAGTGGTAAATTTGTGAACAATTGTTTCCACTCAAGTAAAAGAAGAGTTCAATGCAACTGCAGGAACAGGAAATTACTGAGAAAACACAACATTTATGGTCTGTTTTTCTTTTGGTAGAAAAGCCAAAAGTCARGAGCTATTCAGGTGGAACTAAATTTAAGATTGAGTCAGTTGTCTTTTGGAATATATGAGAAAAGAAAATGAAACATAATACTCATTACACTTTCTATATTCTAACCTACTAGAATACACAAYGCTATAAATCAAAAGTGAATACAGGACTAAATTTTTCTTGGAGCCATTAATTATATTGCTATTAATGTGAATAGTCAACGAACAAGAAACTTTCATTACTGCTGCCGTAGCAGCCGGCTATTGATCCATCACTTCATAATGCAAAAATAACGGTTATTGTAGGATGTATGCTAACACCTCATATGATGAATGGCAGTCATATTTTAAAGATATCAAAGAGAATATCTGCACTTATTGCTGAGTTATTGATCCTAAAGCACAGTGGGAAGAGGAAGAGAGAGAAGAGCTTGATATGAGAACTCTAAAAAAATTTTGAAGTGTTGATTGTATGTATACACAAGGAAGAAGAGAAAGTAAAAACTTTCAGAATGAAATTACCAGACCAAAGAAGAAAAAGGCATCTAAATGAGCTCAAAATGACTTTGGAATGTGGCAGTTTAAAAAAAAAAACTAGCCATGAGCATTAAGGCAGTGGGTAGAGACCCTGAGATATTCACTAGCTTCAGAAGTAGCACAGTTTGCTACTTTTGTATTTTTAAATTTTGCGAGTATTAGTCAGGTATTAAACTAGAGAAAAGAGTGATTCTCARTGATAAAGACTCATTCAAACATGGTGAGAGTGGCCTAAAAGCTTTATGTAGCCTTTTTTCAGATAGAAGGAGTAGGTATAGGTCTCCCACTGAGGATGGGAGAAACAGAAGAGCATTTAATTAATGACCACAGATCTATGGGACAGTGGTTATGGTACTCATCAGAATAAAGATTCAAGTTCTGTCTCTGGAGACAATAAATAAGGATCTTTGCTGGTTCAGGTGTTAAGAAACATATTCAGGGCAGGTAGCTCTGGGTGCAGCTGCAGTGGAGCTGCAGGTTGAGCTCTGGGYGGCAGGASCCTGAGGCAAGCAGCCCTGAGCTGCAGAGCCTTTGCTTAACAAAGGGCACTGGCACCTGCTSCTAGGGGACCAACACGCAGAGACATGGCAGGAGATGATGAGGCTAGACCTTCCTTTTCCTAGACTGTGAGATCATTAAGTGACAGGGGTGTCCTTTGTTCAGGCTCCCTCCTTCGAAGCACACAGCTCAAGTTGTTACTTCATTATTCATATATTAGGCTATTTGAAGTATCTTAATGTCTGAGATAGCGATGGGAAATTTGGGGTTTAAGTCAGTGAGGAAGCCTTGCCTGACTGTTTGAGGGGTGTATGKAGGGAGTCAAGTGGGGCGCCCACCAGGTCACTGAAGCTGCCAGATGCAAAGGGGCCTCAGTCCTAGCTCAGGTACTGGCGTCTCTTGGACGGTCAGGCAGGAATGTTTCCTTAAAAGGAATGGGAGGTTTTGAGGTCTGTCCTTCCTATGGAATAGCCCTGCATGACTCAGTTAAGATGTGCAGCACTAACACAGGAGTGAAGGTAGAGGACCTCCAGCATCGAAAGACATCTATTTTCAACCTCGTCAATTTTCAACAAGTTTGCCCTTTTCCTTTGCACTTTCTTCATGTACAAGTTGCATTGTTCCCTGTAGTCTGGTGACTTCATGTGATGATTTTTCACAAAGTTTAACTATTCCTATCAATAAAGTGAGGATTCTGCCTGTCAAAAGCACACATATTATCTGTGTGCTGTACTATGCCATGCACATTCTGTTTGAAGACCTCAGTCTCTATGCCTCCTCAACACACTGTGATAAACAGTACATTTCTTTCATAAGACATGCAAAAGAGAGGAAATGTTGTTACTGACAGTAAAAATTTTATGCATCAGTAAGTCATTCATTTTAAGAGAAACTAAATCTAATGTATGTTCATTTGAGACCAAATTTGGGAAGAAACAAAACCTATAGAGCAATCTCTAAGCAGATGGACAACATAATTTCTTTAAATGCAGGGTTTTCTTAATATAACTAATTACATATGCCCACCTGGGTATAGGCTTTGCTAAAGTGACTAATTTTAAATTCCCTGAATATTTCTTCACAATAATTTACATATCAGACAGTAATAGGGCTCTGCAGCCATAGGTAGGTGGCTGCCAGCACGGAACCATGCCTCTGCCTTCCATACATCCAGGTCTTGGGGCAGCCCCCAGGCAGCTTGTCTAGGTTGGCTCCCCTGTGGCTGAAGCCTGCTCCCTCAGCACTCGCTCGGCRCTCTTGGACTCTGCTTTCACATTTGCTGTCCATTTGAACAGCAAATCTTGTTGTAAGGATGGCCTTGGGGGCTATTCTCAGAGGACAGTCTAGACATACATTATTGTGTAGAGTCCATCTCTTTTGTATACAAGAGAGAAAGAGTTCAATGAAGCTTTTTCCTAATTGCCATGTAGCATACCGCCAGGCACAAAGCAGGAGAAGAATGGCATTATATATTTTATATGGGAACTAGGAACATGCAATGATTACTCCTTTATCTCCCCTATCTCACTTGCTGATTTACCATTCACATACTGCATACTCAGTTGCTCTTGTTCACTCAAGATGCAACTTCTTTGAAAATTCACTATTGCTTTTTTAACTGCACTGTTTATTAGAAAATAATGCTAACTTTTCTTCATCCAAAACTACTTGTAAACAGAAAATGCTGTATACTTACTCAATGGAGAAAAATAAAACAGACTTCCTATGCTTAAAAAGGACAATAAATTGTATTTTCTAGGACATTATTAATTCTCAGCCACATTTGAGTGTAAAAAGTAATATTTGGTCTTTCTCYCTAGTCCACTTGTAGGTGTTTGTGTTAACAGATAAGGAGGCTGCCACATACTTCTGCTGATTTGTTGCAGAGTTGCAGTGCTTTACAAAGGAATTTCCATGTTTGGTGAAGACAGGTCTACATTTTCAATGGACAGGAAGAGAGTCTGAAGTGAGTTTTCATGATGGCTAAGTGTTAGAAAGAATTTAGTGAAGAAAGATTTTCTTATAAATGCATCCTTGAGATGAAAAATAATAATGTAAAACTAAGTMATTTTCACCAGCACAGAAAAGACAGTCATATATTATTAGCATATTAACTGAAACATTGGAAGTATAAGAATTCTAATTAGAACTCTGAGTTAAAAGATACAAATTTTAAAGGGAGCAACTCTATGCATGCTTAGTTTTATTTAAAAAAAAAAAAAAAACTGCAGACAACTCTCCAGTAAAAAAAAAAAAAAAAAAAACTGCAGACAACTCTCCAGTAGCAAACTACCTTCTTTTTTATTCCTAGGAATCTGTGAACAACACAAGCAATACTTCAATCAAGCTGCATCACCTTTACTTATCCTTTTAAAGACAACTAGATATCCTTTTCCAGCTGGAAGAGTTTTAGGTGCTTCCTTCATCGCTACTTGATACACAAGAGGCCAAGAAAGACAATGGTGTCCYGGGATGCATTAGGCCAGCAGGTCTAGGGCAGGAGATTCTGCCCTTCAGCTCAGTCCTGGGGGGCCTCACCTGTTGCGGTCTGTTTCTGAAAATATGCCCTCTCTGATACAGATGCACATTCTCAGACAGACCTCTTAATCTCTCCGAGGTCAGATGTTTTATTTCATAGAAAATCCTCAACTATTTAGCTCCTTTTTCTGCTTTTCCATTGGCTTTCCTATATATGTGATCAGACRCATAGATGAGATGTTCTCTTTAGACTTTGATCCAGCAGGGCTTCAACATGTGCTTACTAAAAACTGTGATTTATGTTGCAAAAACAAATAACTTATAAACAATGATGAAAATAGAAGAAACAGACATTTATTATCATTATTATTATTGTTCTCACCATCATCATCATATCTAATAATGTATAATACTACTACCGCTACTAATAATAATATTCAAGTTATTATACTGCAGGTAAGGTACTGCCTTGGAAAATTCAGAGGTGTATTTTATAGGGCTACGAATGTTCATAAACATCTATAACACAAAGCAGGAAAAATATAAAGATCTTCAGAGAACGAAAACCCCTGCAAGTATCTTTGCTGGTGACTAAAAAATTAACTTGAGCTTTAAAGCTCTAACTTTACCAYTGCATGTAATAAATGGAGGTGTGATAAATGTGGACTTCAGTGCAATTTCTTTTTTTCCTTTACAGATGTGGATGTTGTTTATGATATGTATTACAATATAATGTAATTACGTTATTTCAGGCTACCTGCAAGACCTTGTTTACAGACCTGGTTACAGCTTGATTATAAAACACTCTTAAAGTCTTAAATCATATGGTGCTATGATGCAAACCAGAATTTTAGGCCATGTCTGCATTTAAATTAAGCTGGAATCAACCTCTTTAGGCTAATATTTAAACAAAAGTAATTTGTTTATATTTCTCTGCAGTGATCCTCTACTGTGTTTCAGTGAAACCAGACCTGTACCAAAAAAAAMAAAGGAGTTTAAGGTCTATTATGCCTGTGACCATCTTAATACATAAAAGTTAGATTTTTATTATGTTTGATAAAGTAAAAAATTAAACAATAACTAATTTTGCAGCAAACTCTTGTGCAAAATTTTTTACTCCTGTCTGCATAAATTAAATATACATAAGGCCCTACCATTTGGTTGTTAGATGGCAGTTGCCCACTTTTGGTTCCACTTGATTTCATTGCTCTTGTAGTCATATCACGAACCCACTAGTGCTCAAGTTTCCCAGGCTGAACCAGAGGACATACAATGACATTAATATTTTTTATTTTGAATAGACAAAAAATGTATTTCTTAAATTAAGAGATCACTTTCAGTCCTGGGGGAGTTTCTTTTTGAAACTTATATGAGAAGGAGAAAAAAATGTTAATTGAATCTTCTCATTTACACCTTCCATCTGTTTTTGTTCCAGCTGCATCTGCTTAGATACTTGAGAAGCAGGTCAAACTAACACTTAATGGGTCTCAGATGATTATTGTAGTAATATAATAAAATTGCTGCAAGTAGAAAGTGGAATGAGAAGGAGGGTTTACATTTTTATATTAAATGGAGAAAGTTTAAAGTAATTTTCTTGGCTTTAAAGGTTATCAAAATAAGTTGGGGAAAAATGCATAATTCTCTTCCACAGGGAATTCAGTCTACTTTTTTTTTGAGCTTTGCAGAACTTTGGTCTTTAGTTTCAATAGTGCTTCTTATTGAGAAATTGCTATTTTGCCTATTTTTTTTCAAGTACCATGCCTAAGTTTTTTTCTTCTGAATCTGACTTTTCTGTCTAGTATTCTGTATTTTGTCTTCTCTAATTCTGTGTGTTTAAATATTTTTATATTTTTATGCACTGTAGTATGCATGATGTGTCTGAAGATTATGATATGATATGATATGATATGATATAATAATTCCATGGTATTTAACTCTACCTTTGGAAAACTAAATCCTTTGCTTCCTAGATTTAATGCTGTAATCACAGCAGCCAATTATTTAAGTGAAACGTATTGATTAGACATGTAAAGTATATTTCTTTCCTTCTAAATCTTTCTCTTTTTAAAAATATTATTATCTTATGAAGGTAAGCTTTCATGTTTGTATCACCTGCTTTACATTGCTAGAAAAAAATAGTTTCCTAAGGAAGAAAAATTTACTTTTTTACTGGTAATATTCACATTTTTCAACTTCATCCATCTAAAAGTTAGTTTTATTGATTATTTCTTTAGCAGATTTTGAGAGACAGACACCATCAGAAATTAATTTGTTCCACCTCTGTACCCTATTCACAGAATCAAATATGTATATATATATGTGTAATTGTAATTAATATACCAGCTAAGTCGTTCTGAGCATATTAACACTTTTCTATCCTGTGAGTATTTGTCCAATATGAAAAGAATATTTGTGACTATACTGAAGGGCTGCTACCTATTTCTTACTCACAATTATCTGTGCTGATTAAATGTTTGCAACTCAGGAATTTTGCTCACAACACAGTGGGCTGCTCTTATAGAGCATCCTGTGCGAGTAAGAGGAGGAGAAATTGTGGCAGATAAAGTCAACAAAGGCTTTGGTGAGGTAAATACTACCAGGTGCAGGTAGAGTAAAAAATAACGAGGCTCTTCTGAGCACATTTATGAAACTAGGCACACAGGTGGGCAAAGATGGAACCAGGCTTAACAGACTGATAAAGGTGGACAGGAATATCCTTCCCCCGTTTGGGCTACGAAGTGTATAGATAGAAGGAGGCCACAAAGCATGCAGGAATTAAGCTAAAAGAAAATTAATAAAATAGTCCCTTTAACAGATTTTTTGTGAAAAGTTGGTAATATGAAAAAAAAAATGGTGGTGAAATGCTAAAGATCAAGGTTGGTGTGAAGATTACAGAGTAGGTTGATGATGCAGAGTTGACAGAAAGGCAAATGAGAATGCTTTTCTTGTCCTGGTGTTGTGACATTTAGCTGAATGGTTTTGAAGTCAGAGGGTCTGCCTAAGATTGAATAAGAGGAATGTTGTCAAATTATTAAAAATATCAAATGAGATGAGTGCYGAGTGCTACTGGAATTTAAGTAGAATTTAGGGTTAGTAGGGTAYAGATAAGGTGATTGTGGAGGAACACACAAGAGCTAAGTGCCAAGGAATTAATGTGTAAAAATTCCATTCCTTTTTCTGGTATCTTTTTCTTTAAAACCAAGTTCTCTAGCTTCACCTGGCAGTAATAATTATGCTCTATGTTTATTCCTGTTCTAAGAACGCATCCTCTACTTAACTGTGCCGAAGCACTCCTAAGTATTCTGGTTTACACTTTTCTAAACAAATGCATTTCTAAATTTCTTTCCATCAGTAAAAAGCTTAGTTCATAGTGTATAATTAGTTAGAATGTAAAACACATAGTGCATATCCATAGAAAAGAACTTGAGGCTGATTCAATATAAATAGTTGGGACGATTAATGGTGGTACAATTAAATCATRCTTTATGGAGCTGGAAAAAGAAGAGTTTGAAAGATGTAGTGTTTTGTTTCAGAAAATTTTGAAATAATAAAACAATTCAAACTCCCAAACTTAAATAAGGATAAACTCTAGTCACAGCTCAAATTCTGAATGTTTTAAACGTAAATCAAAGTACAATTCCTTCAGAATATCAAACCTCTGTGGAAGTGAAACTGTGACATTCTTTGAATGCTTCTGTTTTCTGACACTGAGCAGACTAACTCCCTGCATGAAGAGTGTCAGAAGTGGAAGCTAGACAGAGAGTACATGAGGTCACACTAAAAGAAGGATATATGGGAAGGCAAGAAAAATAAACAAAAAAAAAAAAAAAAAGGAAAAAGAAAACAATCAACCCTACAAAAACAGTAGAACAAGAAGCTTGGGTTTGTTCTTTCTGATCATTAGCAATTCCCTTCTTGACCATGTCTCCATTTTGTTTAGATACCCATGAGGAGGAATACTGCAGAGGGCCTTTTTTCATATATGATATACAAACTTTGCTCCTGTTTGTTGAACCATACTCTATGTCTGCCAGTTGAAGAAGTAGCTCTCCTGATATTATTTGTGTTAAGAACACTCTTAGAAGCCTCCACTCTTGTCCTTACCAGGTACATCAGTGCTGAATGCAGAGAAGCACCTCTTACATCAACTGCCCCTTGTAGTTTTTGTCATTTTGTCAAAGGATGTCACAGAAGAGAGAAACCCTAGAGGGTTAAATTAARTCCTAGTGCAATTCTCAGGCTCAGAGAGTCATGTCCATAATTAATTTGATGTCCCTTTTACATTTCAATTATTCATCAATATGTACATCGAGTAGAAATTACAATTATAATCTTTTGGGCTCTAAAAGATATACTTCCAAGGAAACACTTCACTAATGTCTAGCAGAGACCTTGAAATAATTTTCTCTTTATTTTCAAATGTTACCACTTGTTCACACACCTGATTTCAAGTGGTTTTTAATATTCAAAAAAGAGAAATATGTCTTTTAAATATTGTTCATGATGGCAAAAATCAGAGCTTTGACATTTTGAGCTCAAGATTATTCAATCAAGCTCTTACAGGGTGACTGACAATGGAGCACATGTTTGTCTTTTCTGTGAAGCATCAGTGCAGCTGGGTTGTGGTCCTATTCTTTCATTCCTGGGATTTTTAGGAGAGAAGCAGCTAAAAAAACCCAAACAGCTTCAACTGACCTGAATTACACTCTGATTACAATCATGAAATCATAGAGTACCSTAACCTGAAAGGGACCCACAAGGATCTTCAAAATCCAGCTCCTGGCTTGGCACAGGACAGCCCTAAGAAACATATTGTGTTCCTGAGAGAACCATCCATTTGTTTTTTTTTTAATCAGACATGCTTGATACCATGGCTGCTTCCCTGGGGAYCCTGTTCCAGTTCCCAACCACCCTCTGTGTGAACAACCTTTTCCTAATATCCAAACTAAACCATCCCTGGCACAGCTTCAGGCCATTTGTTTGAGTCCTCCCACCGGTGGCCGGAGAGAAGAGATCAGTGACTACCCCTCCACTTTCCCCAAAGAGGAAGCTTTAGACTGTGACGAGGTTTTCCCCTAGTTTCTCTTCTGCAGGCTGAACAGACCAAGTGACCTCAGCCACTCCTGGCTGTCAGGGCACTGCTGACTCGTATCCAGCTTGCCTTTGTCCAGAACTCACAGGCCACCTTCTGTGGAGCTGCTTTGCAGCCTCTTGTTCGTGAGTCTGTATGTTCATTTCCCATATAAGAGTGTATGGACATGCTGGAAAAGTAATTAAAATGACAAATGATTTGGAGAAAAATAAGATCATATTACCAACAATAAATTTTTAGAGCCACTTCCAAAAGTAGTTGGTTTGATGATAGAAATAACTGTCCACATTTTATGATCTAAGTCTGTTGATAAGTGGAAGGATTTTTAAAATCTCTGCTAGTTCTAAGCAGTTTTCATGCTATACTCCACTATTCATAAGGTGCTGGAACCATGTGTTTGTGCATTAATATTGTTAATTTTTAAAGCATGAAAATAGTTAAGTCATGTTCGTTTTCCTCAAATTCATTTTAATTTATCTGGTATTTTTTGAGCATCTTGTGTCTTTTGAATGTCAAATGCCTGCACCTGATAAACCAAATGTAGTGATGTGCTGTATTGTTACTGCTTCCCAAAATCAAATGAACTTTGTTTTGAAACCTCCCTGCCACATAATCCTTTCATTTATCTTGGAATAAAATCATATTATTTTATTTCTGTCATATATTCTTACTAATGCTATTATACCCTGACTCCATGCTCGCAAGCCAAGCAGAGATAGATTACATTAGGACCCAAAGCCATTACTGTATGCACTCCCCCAGCACACAGCCCTGCTGAGTGGGCTCACTGTTTTGTGGGACTGAGTTTCTGCTGACAAAGACCTCATGCCCTCAACACTGCAGAAGTCCTTCCTCACTCTTTGGCTTCCTCTGCTCCAAGAAGGAGATCTATTAGGTGTGGTCAGAAAATTTTGCCTATTTGGTTCTTATTTTGGTGTGATGTGCTAACAGTTTGGCTGTCTGTCTGGGATTTAGCATTACTTGAAGAAGAATTGAGCATTATTTGACGAAACAGGTTTTGCTGCCAGTTGTTCAACTTCACAGTTCTAAAGGAACTTCCTACACCTTCCCTATTAACATAAATAATCAAGAATAAAGTAAAATTCCTCAAGACACAAAATGAGGCAGGTCTATAATGCTACCAAGGTTCTTTGAAGGCTATTCTGGTATCCAAATATCACAAGTGAAGCAGATGAGGCAGAAGGCTGCTTGTCTGAACAAGAATTTTTTCTTGGAAATAAGGCAAAAAGGGGAAATGTATGTCCAGTGAAAGCAAGATTGGGTGACATGGGAAGCACACACAGACATGCTGCTTGTCACTGTAGGGAGAAGATTTGTGTAGCCAGAGCTTAAGCTGGCCCAAAATGTGAGGGACAATAAAAAGGTTTTCTCAAATAGATTAATGATAAAAGGCAGTGAAAAAAATAACATAAACCCATTAGAGGATAAGGATGGTACCCTCACAAACAGGGACATGGACAAGGCAGATGTGTTTAACGCATTTTTTTCCTTTGTCTTTGGCACGGATGATGGAATGGGAGTCTCAGTGCCCTGAGCTGGAGGGCCATGACTGTCAATGATCAACTCCCAGGTCAACTCCCACCCTGAAACTGTGCAGTTATCAGCTGCTGCAGCTGGATCCCTACAAATCTCTGGGCCTGATGGGATTCATCTGAGAATCCTCAAAGAMCTGGCTGATATCATTGCAAAACTCTCAATGATTTTTCAGTGGTCTTGGAAATCTGGAAAGGTCCCAGCTGACTGAAAGCTGGTGAATATTCTCCTGATTTTCAAGAAGGGCAAAAAAGAGGGCCACAGAAACTACAGGCCTGTCAGTCTCACTTCAGTGCCTGGTAAATGTGGAGAAGATTATTGTGGGTGAGGATTGAAAAATATTTGAAAGACAATGCAGTCCTTGGTCACAGCCAGCACAGCTTCATGAGAAGAAAAGTCCTGCTTATCAAATCTTGCTTTTATTACAAGGTGACCAACCTACTTGATCAAGGGAAGACAGTTGATGTGATCCTTTTGGATTTCAGTTAAAACCTTTGTTTCTGTCTCTCACTGTACCCTTCTTTCCATCCTTCCAGCATACAGCTGGAAAAATACATCCTGTGGTGGGCGAGCAACTGGCTCACAGGTCAAGCACAGTGGGTTACAGTGAATGGGGTGACATCAGACTGGGGACCTGTGACCTGTAACCAGTGGAGTTCTGCAGGGCTCCATCCTCTGCCCCGTGCTCTTTGATTCTGCACCTGGCATGGAGCAGTCCTGCATGTGCAGACTGGGGAATGAGAGGCTGCACAGCAGTGCCATGGAAGGGCCCTGGGGCTCTGGTCCATGGCAAGCTGAACATGAGCAAGCAGTGCTCTGGCAGCCAGGAGGGCCAAGCGTGTCCTGGGGGCATCAGGGACAGCATCAGCAGCCAGGCAAGGGAGGGGATTGTCCTGCTCTGCTCTGCACTGGGGCAGCCTCACCTCCAGTGCTGGGGGCACTTCTGGGTGCCACAATGTAATCAAGTTATTAAACTGTTAGTACCCAAAGGAGGGCAACAGAGATGGTGAAGGATGTGGTGTTACATTTTAGTTAAATGGTATGCTCTGTCTCACCTCTCGAAAAGGTATGGTTTATTCCAAGCCTGTGATCCTCCCCCAAAGTATCATGGATCTGTAATCCCATTGGCCCAAATCTTATTCCGTGGCCACTTTGACTCTCTCTGTTAAGTTGTGCCAGGGAGACCAAGGTCACTCTTGGCCCCTTTCTCCCTTGGTTCTCCCTCCTTCCCTCCCTTTTCCTCCCTTCTCCCTCAGAAACCATGCTGCTCCCAGGGGTGGAACCCCAAATAAACCCTGATTAGCATCTAATAAACCCTAATAAACATCTAATTAGCAGCCTCAGAAGCCATGTGGAGTCTCCTTGCCTGCTTGCTGCTACCAGCGAACATACAGCTTAGGGGGCCTTCAGGGACCACAGATGAACAACGGAAGGGCCTTGAGGCTAAGCCATGTGAGAGCAGCTGAGGTCACTTGGTCTCTTCAGCCTGGAGAAGAGGAGACAGGGCAGATCTCACTGCAGTTACAACTTCCTTGTGAGKGGAAGAGGAAGGGTAGACACTGATCTCTTCTCTGTGTGACCAGTCATAGGACCTGAGGGCATGGACAAAACGTGGGTCAGGGTGGGGTTCGGTTGGCCATTAGCAAAGTATTCTTCACCCAGAGTTTGGGCACTGGAACGGGCTCCACAGGGAACCTGTGAGAGTTCAAGAGTTTGCACAATATTCTTGGGCACATGGTGTGAATCTTGGGGATGGTCCTGTGCAGGGCCATGAGCTGGGCTCAACAATCCCTGTAGTATTTTCCAACTCAGCAAGTTCTGTTATTCTGTGACCGTTTTGCATTAAACAAGGATACAGTCTTGAGGTACATAGAGGTGGCAGCAGTAAGTTCTGTTACTGGGTTCTGGATCCAGGGGTACAGCAGTGTTCCTGGAGTCAGGGAAACCCAATAGAAAGCGCAGAGACCCAGCTGAAGCTGGCTGCTCTAGCAAGGGAGGCTGATGTAGCTTGGGCTTGCCAGTAGCAACTGCCTCTGAGTAGAGTGGAGACCAGGGAGGCCAAACAGGAATCAAGAGGTTGCAGTGGTTTGTGCAGGAGGTCCCTGCACACTGCCCGTAGTGCAACAAATGAGGGAGATCCTCCAGGTCCCTGTAAGGATGGTGAACACTCACCTCTGA
Organism: Cardinalis cardinalis; assembly: GCA_014549065.1. Taxonomy (NCBI): domain Eukaryota; kingdom Metazoa; phylum Chordata; class Aves; order Passeriformes; family Cardinalidae; genus Cardinalis; species Cardinalis cardinalis. The sequence continues at coordinate 2,014,423 of JACDOX010000043.1, read as the reverse complement.
GCTAGAACTAGTGTTTCTACAGAGAAAGCCACTGAGACATCTTATGCTTACTCTCAGATGGAGTACATAAGGAAGGAGACAGTAGAGCCAGTAAGTTGTAATAAGTGCACAGACCCTTCTCCAAGAAAAAAGGCAAAATATGTTTACATATCTGTTGCATAAGCCATCTGAACTGAAGGAAACAGTTAAAAGGCTGTGTGCTACTGGAAGGGCCAAGATTGAGATAGACAAGTGTTTTTAGAACCATGTTCCTATGAGGGACACCACCAAAAATACAACATCTTATGACCCATACAAACAGCATTCTGCTTCAATCTGCACCCTTTGATTTTTTTGCCATCAGGACCAGATATGAAGCTTTAACCCATGAGCAAGGTCTGCAAGAAGAGACTGTGCTAGAAACACTCACAGTACTCCACCAAAAGGAACAAGAGCACACAGTGGGTGGCTCTGTTACGAGGTACTGAGATGTGTTTCTGCTGGCTTCATAGGGAGTTACAAGAGGGACACAACCTCTTGGAGAAAATGTCCAAAAAATTTTGACTACAAATCGATTGGCCCTGAAACTATCCACGGGCRGGTGTTAAGAGAACTGACTTCATTGGAAGGCCACTCTCCATAATCTTAGAGATAACAAGGAGATTGAAGCATATCTGAGAAAAATGGAAGAAGGCTAATGTCACCTCATTGTATAATGCCACCAATTGCATCAATTGGCATTAATACACCTTATATCAATAAGAGGGGCTTAGAAGAGGATCCAGGAAATAACAGGCTCATGTTTTACTTCAGTCCCTGGTAAAGTTATAGAATTAGTCCTCCTGGAGACTATCACAAGTCGGATGTAGCRTGTGACTGGGAAAAGCCAGAGCAAAAATAGGGGATCACCAAGAGCAAACTGTTAATGACAAACCTGATTGCCTTCTATGGCAGAATAACCTCATAAGCTGACATGGGGCTAGCAGTAGACATGATCTGCCTGGATTTCTGCAAGGGTTTTGATATGCTTTGTCAAAGCCTCCTCCCAAAGCAACTGGTGTGTCACAGTCTAGTGAAGTGGTCCATGCAGTAGGTGGGGAACTGGCTGACAGGCAGCACTCAGAGGGTGGTGGTGCCTCGCTCCTTTTCACATTGGCAACCTGTTACAAGCGGGGTCCCCGGGGATCAGCTTTGGGTCCAGCACTGTTTGATTTCTTCATAAGTGGTCCATGGTGGGATCCTGGCAAATCCTGATAAAAGTTTGCTGATGATACCAAACTGAGTGGGGAAGTGAACACTTTGGAAAGAAGACTCATCCTGCAGAAAGACCTTTTCGCTTGGAGTTGCATAAAAGAGAGCCTCATGGGCACAAGCAGCTCCTAGGGAGATTCCAAATAGACGCAAGAGGAAAAAATTTCACAATGAGAACAATCAGCTGTTGAAACAATCTCCCCAGGGAAGTGGTAGGTTCCCCAGTGTTGAACACTTTAAAGATTCATGTGAACAGGGTGCTGGGCTATCTTGTCTAGACTGAGCTTTTGCCAAGATAGATCAGAACATGTGATCCTTGAGTTCCCCCTTCAGCCTAGTATTCTCAAGGGGAATAATCAGGTAGAGAGCATGTTTCAATTTCTGCTTAGGCCTTTAGAAAAACACATTCAATTATTGAAAATATCTTAATATGTAAGTGTATTATAGATTTATACTTGTTTTAAAGAGAAAATACATACTGCCCAAAAATCATAKTTGAATCTTTTCTTTTGCTTGTTTTTCACTCCACATGTTTCCCAAGTATAGCTAGGCAAAATCAGGTTGAAATATTGAATGTAACTCAAAAATACAGCTTTTTTTCTGCTCATATTTATGATTAGACATCTACTAATTTCCTCCTTTTATTTTGTTTAAAATGCACTGTTTATTAAAAAAAACCTGGAAACATTCAGAAAGCATGAAAACCTATACTTGATCTCTTGCTTCTACTTGGTATATTTAACATGTTGTATAGATTTAGAATTTTTTCTCTTTTAAAACTTTCCTTGAGTTTTTAACTCCCTGCCTAGCAATTGCTGGCTACTGAAGTGCTGAGCACAGCACTTACTGCGAACCAATAAAAAGTCAAAGACTTGATGTCAGGCTCTTTTAGACTTATTTAATCACTATGAGTGGAAAAGAAGACAGATTCTGATTAAGACCAGCTAAACCGATCAATAAAGTCCTTGAACTTGCATAAGTCACTACTGGTTACTTTCAATAACAGTGATAGCCTGTACCTAGGAAGAAATATCCTTCTGTAAGGATTTTCACATACGAGACATACATGTGGACAACCACTGAATGCTCCTGTAAGAGGGTGCATTTTATTTCTTAACAGTCCATTGCTGTTGCTCTTGGGGGTATTGCTTCAGCCAATTTCTTTTGCACTGAATCTCTGAGAAAACTGAACTGGACAATGACACTCTGATTCTATATATAAATACAAAAGGAGACTAAATATATAGTGAGCAACATGACAACCTTGAAATGTGCAATTTTCACTAATTCCATTCTTGATATACTAGTCCAARTTCTAACAGGGGAGAAGGTCAGGGTGGAGGTGCAGTACTTCARGATCCTCTAGATCCGTTGGATATGAGACTTAAACAAACAAGAAATTACTTTCATTGATTAAATGTAGATTGAATTAGTGGGAAAAAATGACAGGCCCTGCTAAGGTTGTGTCCCCTAGTCATTGTTTAACTCAGCATGACAGATTCAATCTGCTCAGCCCAAAGGAAGGCCAAAGATGTCACTCACATACTCTGCACAATGCTACAGCCATAGAAGAGCAAAATCGAAAAGTTGCACTTTATCAACTCACAGCCTGGAGCCACTGTTCTCATTCGGGTTGTGTTAGCAGAACAATGAGCTACAGCAGGCGCAGGGCCGCTCCACATAATAATTATAGGTATCCCACAGGCAGAGCTCTTGTTGCTTTTAAGACTTGACAGAATGTGTCTTGTAGGCATGACCTGGCAGATGGGGGACTTTTTTCTTTCATCTTTTCCAAAAAGYCACCCAGGAGAAAGATATAAAGAATTCTGATAAGGGATATATTTTCTCCTAAACAGGTAGGCTGATTACTATAAGCTGCTCTTCTTTTCCATTCACACTTTAAATAATTGGAGATTACCTTAGTGGAAGGAAGTCAAGTATAGCAACAGAAACAGGGATAGACCTTTTGCTCTATCCTGCTAATTTGTGTCACCTACTGCACTGCTTTACGTATTGATGGTAGAAAAAATGAAGCAGAAAATTAAGTCTGAAAGGCATTTTTGTCCTGCTGTCACTTTGTACAACATTTAGTTCAGTTGACATGACACTGTGCCTTTTGTTACATAAAACTGTCACATTGTCCCCTTCTGGTTAGCCACAGTTGCCGACCAAATCAATAATGTCTGTCAAAACTGTCAAATAGTGAAAACAGCTAAAAATATCTGTTATAATAGATAATATTTTTATGACCATTAAAAGATACAACAAAATTATGTCCCCAAAAACATGAGCAAAAAAAAGAGATAACCTTAACAATTAGCACAAACTGAAGAAGGATGTTCTCAGATATATTGTCATCTCTGGCTATTTTGATTATTTCATACTAATTTTTGATATTTTAATATGCTACTAATCTTTAAATATAGTTTATGATTGTTGAAGGACACTTAAAATATGTAAGCATATGCATTTATGTTGTTAAAGTTGTTAGGTACTATTTGTTCTACTTCAGCTTTTACAGGTAAAACATAAACTACCAGAAGTCTAAAAGAGTACAGAAGGAATCCAATAGAAATGCAAAGAGACTGATTATCTTTTTTAGTCTTCCACTCTTCCTTGGACCATGGTGTGATACAGAAATTTAAGGACAAAACCACTAATATTTGCAAACCATAGTCAACATCTTATAATTGTGGGTTTTTTTTATCTTCCATCATTTCAGATTGAAATTCTCCAGATGCTTTTTTGCTTATAGTTTTAACTCAGAAACCCTGGTAAAAATGTAATTTGGCTATAATGTGGTTGAGAAGATTTTTGCTGCAAAAAGACACAGACACGAATGTTATCACAGTGATGGCATGTGAGATTGGCTTTCCTGGCTGGTTAATGCTGGAACCTACATAGCCAAATTTGCCTGCTGTTTCTCGAAACAGCTGTGACAGTAAATATCAGTGCTATCCATATATCTTTCAAAATAGTGTCCTTTTGTTTAGCGTATATTTTTATATGGACTTGGACTTAAGTATTAAAGAACTGTGGGTTGTGTGGTTATTTCAGATTCTTTCAGGAAGATCCAGCAGGAAATGCGGGACTGATGTAAGTGGTCTCAATTATGTCCTGTTTTGTAGAGAAAAACACGTGGATTTGAAAACCTTTTGTAATTTTTTAACCTGGATAAAGACACGCCTGAATTTTATGCCTTCAGTGTCTTCACAAATGTAGCATCAGCCTCATCCTACTAACTAATTATCTTTACCTTTGCATTTTTTATTTGTACTTTGACCACATACAAGTTGAAGAAGAAAGGAAAGAATAGGGAAAAAAGCATCCAAAAGATCCAAGAACTCCTTAAAGTAAATTGAAATCCATTTAGAGGTTGTCCTGTGTCAATAAATGCCTGTAACGTAGGAATTCCTTTTCTCTTATTTTTCAACTCAGAAACCTTTTCTATAGATTTTTAATCACAGAATCATAGAATACTATCTAGTTCCACCCCCCTCTGCAGTGTGCAGGGACATTCAACAAGATCATGTTGTAACAAGTCCTGTCCACCATGACTTTGAAAATTTCCTGGGATGGGACATCTATGACCTYTCTAGTCAGCCTGCTACAGTGTTTCACCACTGTGACTGTGGTCACGGGGGTTGTCAGGATGAGAGAGAGACGAAAATGTTGACTCCATGTTTAGAAGGCTTGATTTATTATTTTGTAATATATATATTACAGTATAACTATACTAAAAAGAATAGGAGAGGAAAGGTTTCTTCAGAAGGTTAGTTAAGAATGGAACAGAAAGAATGATAACAAAAGAACTCTCTCCGACTCTGTCTCAGAGAGAACTCAGTCCTTAATTAACCATTAATTATACACATCTAAAATGAGCCAATCACAAGTTCACCTGTTACATTCTMCAGCAGCAGATAGTAATTGTTTACATTTGTTTCTGAAACTGCAGCTCTCAAAAAGAAAAATCTTATGAAAAGACTTTTAACAAAAGATGTCTGCGACACACCACCCTCATTGTAAAATATTTCAGAATTCCTTTCACTATGTTTCAGTGCTTTCACATGTTCCACTATGTAAATCTGGAGGTTTTAATTGTGTACACTCAAAATTTATATATGTGCAAATACCTTTTGTTTGTATAGCAGTAAAATTATAATAACAGTTTAATTTTTAAACTATTTTTTACTTAAAAGTTTTGAGGGTACTTACTCCATCATTTAGATGCAATTCTGGTTCCTCTGAATTCATTGATTTAATTCATGAGCTGTAAGATTCCTTAATATTGTGTAAATTAATTGGAATAATTCTCAGTCTGTGAATGTTATAGGTTATGTTTGTAAATTCATAAGGTAGGATTAAGTGCTGAAGTCTTTGTATTCTCCATGTTCTGTTTAAGATCTTCAATATACTGTGGTAAATCAGCCTTATCCCTCACAAAATTAATAAAGTAGACTTTTCAAATTACAGATTTGGTTCATACATTTTCAAGGTGTAAGTCAGCACAAAGGCAGAAATTTAATTATTGTGAACTGATTTCTACTATTTCCCAGTKCATCAGGACAAGAAAATCCTATGACAAGAAAACCTCAACTGAAAAGGTTTCCTTTCACTTTATTTGATCTAGGATTATATTTTGTAGTGTTCTATCATATTTTCAAACATATTTGAATTATGTAGCTGCAAAAAGTCACATTATATTTTAGCATGTATCTTGGAGAATTAAAATTTTGAAAGATTATTATGCTACTAACACAAATAAAGTGTGTTCAGAAAAGTGCAGCAAATTCTCTTGCAGATGAGACAATTTGAAACATTTTCTATTAGTAACTTGGAATACTAAACAAGGAAGTGACTCAACTTTTTACATATTATTTTTTTTAATCTCTTGAAAAGAACCTGCAATGTTTTCAAATCCACAATGTGGATTTGTGGAAAATCAAGTTTTCCACAATGTCTGAAAAAAGCAAACATCTGTATTCTCACAGAATATAGTTTTTTTTGACCATGTTCTATAGAATGTGGACTATAAATTGATCTTGATGAATATAGGCAGACATTTTGGCCAGCAAATTTCCCAGTGTAGTTACACATTTTTTTGCAAGTCCATGCTCTACAGTTCCTATGAAGATGTCTGACATTCTTTCCTGTCCTGACTTTTCTTTCAGCATAAATTCAAAAGTAAGGTCTAATACCACTTCCAGAAATAAAAATTCTCTGGGGGAATCTTCACAGAATTTTTGTCTACTTGAGCTAAATAGTTATTCTACCTTTCCCTTTAAAGTATGAGATGAACTAATTGAGTTCCCTTTTACTTTCTGAAGGGGTAACTGACTGGAACAACTCTTTGCTAAGTTGAATTTCAGCCAAGAAGAAATGAGTAAGTCTTCAATTCTGATTAGTCCTATGGTGAGAGTTGAGTGAGCTGAGAGCCTTCTTTCAGTCCTACTCATTGATGACAGCATTAAAATTTTCAATATTATGAGGTACTTTGATTCCTTGATCACTTATGCTGCCTTTTAAAGGTCTCATGAGTCACCCARGAACCTTCCACATAGAAAACACACATTCACATTGCTGAGGTACTTCCTTTTGATAAGAAATACTAAAGACTATTCCAAAAGTCTTAGTCTAGGCCTAAGAGCCTTAAAGAAATCATTCTGTAATCGTTTAATCCATTGTTTGAATATTTAATATAATTGATAATATGTTAAAAATTACTGAAAATTGTCCAACACAGTGCAAATATTCCAACAAAAAACATGTCTACTAGAAATAGACAACTGAAATTTTCTGGTTTTGAACTTCCATGGAGAGTTACAAGTTTGGTCAAAATAGGTGAAATTTTGTTAAAGTGTAGTATTTCTTTAGCAAATTTTATTGAATTACCTTTATATTGCAAAGCAAGAGGCCTAGTCTTCTTCACATGATTATATTTCTCATTTCATACCTTCTAACATGTCAGAAACTCACCTTCAGAGACTGTTGTCTTATTTATCAATCAAGATTCATTTGAGTAAACTTTTTTTTTTAATTCTGTTATGTTCTGTCACCATCTTGATATTGTTATCCATTATAGTGGATCCTCAAAGATGGTAAATCTCTATCCCTATACCGATTAGTAGTTGCTCATGTATCGAGAAACTTGGCAAAGCAGAAGCAAGTTTAACTGAGTAAATGAATGTATTATGTGCTAAGCTAAGTGACATAAAATGGATAACAAGAATACAATCACTGAAGGGAAGCAGTGGGGGTATCTAGAATGTTAAAGGAGCAACTGTAGAAAGGAGCTTGGGTGCCAAGAATATTAATCTTTTCTTTTTGTTAAAATGTGATGTCCTTGCTTTTTATGAGTACTTGTGGCAGAGATGCAAGGAGTATTTTTTAAAATGTTTGATCTTTTCTTCAGCTGCAGCAATCTTCCTGACCTCTGTASTGATAGAGCTCTGGAGCTGTCAGGCTCATTCTGAGCTAGGAAGCAGCTCCAAGCTTTGAGTCACAGCCTGTGTTAAATATTGAGCACCAGCAAAAAGCCATTTATGAATCAGTTGAGGCTCAATAATTATGCAGGCATTATTTGACATATAATTATGAATAACAAACATACCCAAGAAAATTTCAATTTATTTACAGATTTCACCATTTACAAACAACACATAAACATTTTCATATACTTTTTTTTCATTTTGAACTGCACAACGTGCTCAGTTTATAATCAGCACTAACATGGTCTATCTAAAACAAAACTCTTATTAGTTAATCTTCAAATCCACTTTCCTATTTTCTTTTATTTCTTTGTAACCATAGCATGGCAACATTTTTGAAAGAACATTCAGTTATGTGGTAATTTAAGACTGGAACTGAGGAGGGAATGGTTGTTTCATTCCATGGGTTTGAATGAAGAAATTTACCATTTTTGTACATAAGAAAAATTATTCAGCTAAGGTGATAGTGAAATCACAGTGAGGATTTTTTCCCTTTTTTTCAAAGTAATTTTCCATTTCAGTCCTCTTTTCACAAACAGCTATGCATGTGTTCAACATGCTTCATTGGTGATTCATCAGTGTACTGAACCTCTGCAGAAAAGGACATGAAACAAAATAATTTTGTAGTAATATTTTTTAAACACAGTTGTAAATTCTTGCCCACAGTAGTGTGCCATACTGTTCAAAAGAATTTTACATTTTCAAACAAATAATTTTTACAGGAACGCTTATCTATTATGAGCAAAAAATACCTTGACAAGTGGGCCCATGGAAATCTCATGGGGTTTAACAAGACCAGCAGCAATGTGCTGCACCTATGTTAGGGTAACTCCTGACTGAGGGATTAATAGCTTGAGAACAGCTGTGCAAGAAGGACTTGGGGGTGCTGTGGGTGAGAGGCTGCCCATGGCCCAGCCATGGCACTCACAGCCCAGAGAGCCAAACGTGTCCTGGGCTGCATCCAGAGCCCCGTGGGCAGCAGGGCAGGGAGGGGATTCTGCCCCTCTGCTCTGCTCTGCTGAGACCCACCTGGAGCACTGCATCCAGAGCTGGGCTCCCAGCACAGGAGGGACAGGGACCTGCTGGAGCCAGCCCAGAGGAGGGCCACCAAATCAATTAGAGGAATGAAGCATCTCTCCTGTGAGGAAAGGCTGAGAGAATTGGAATTTTTCAGCCTGAAAAATTGAGAATAGCCTAATTGCAGTTTTCCCATAGTGAAGGGAGCCTGCAAGAATGATAGAGCAGGACTTGTCAGCAAGAGATTGCAGTGATAGGACAAACCTACTGAAGAAGGTTTAGAGAGTGATTAGGAAGAAATTCTTTACTGTAGGGTATGAGGCATTGGCACAGGTTGCCCAGAGAAGCTGTGGATGCCCCATTCCTGGCAGTGTTCAAGGTCAGTTTGCATGGGGCTCTGAGCAGCCTGGTCCAGTGGAAGTTGTTCCTGTCTGTGGCATGGGGATTGCAACTGGATGATTTATAAGGTCCCTTCCAATCCACACTATTCTATGATTCTGTGATTCCAGTTCTACCCTAATTATTTGTATGCTGGTGATTGATCAGCCTCTAGAAATATACCTCTCCATGAAATTAGCAAGCGTCCAGACTTCAAGGCTCTCATGGGCTATACCAATCCTCTTTAGCAACTGAAAATATTCTACACCATCATTTGTTGATGATGTAACAATAAATAAAAACACATAAGAGGAGGAATTATAAAGATCAGAAGACCTTATGAGCAGGATATTCTTTTTCAGATTTAGAACTGAATATTTCCATTGACACAGAAACACTTCGAACCTTTTAGTTACTTTCTCTCTAGTCATTAATACAGACTTCATAATTTGTATGTCTAGAGCACTGAACAGATGGCACTTGAATCTAGTCTAAGCTGGTTTAACTAATTTCTGCCAATCAGGAGGGCCCATTTCCTTCAGTTATGATAAGCAGTAATGATAAGAAGGTGACCTTCTAATTGACTGTGACATATAGACATCCTAATACTTTTATCTCTCTCAGCTCAGAGATTTTTCTCAAGACATATTTCTCCTTGCTTTTATTCAACACTGAGAGAAAAATAAATGCACTTAGTTATTTGTCTTATTGACTTTTTACAGTGTAACTGAAAAATAACTATGATTTTTTTTTCTGAAATGAATACTTTTGCTTCTACAATTACCTTTCCGGTTTCAGCTATGCACAAACTCTGGAGAGAAGTGGATGTGTGAGTAAACAGTCTTCCATTGCCTAGTGGTTCAGGCATTCATGTAAACATGGAGGTCTCCTGAGGTAAACTTCTGCTTCTACTACCATTTATGGTTTTTGTGGGTGGTTGTTTTTCCTCAGTGGCTGTGTCACTTAAAATACACAAGAGAATCTGAGGGCAGAGATCAGAGGTAGGGTCTTCCTCTTCCCATACCAAAACACTCCAGTTTAAAGGGTAACAGTCAGTAGTTGGCTTTGTGGCCTGCAAAATTCCGAATGTTTGTGTGCAGAGTTATAAATAAAAGAAGGCAGGTGGGGAACAACCTTCCAAATGAAACTGCTTTTATTTGGTGCTCCAGATATGTTTATGTCACAGAAGGAATGCTGAGCTCTTTGGTCCTATCAAAAGTATAGTGTTGGAAGAAGAACCAGAACTTCAAATATGGGTCATCCGTTGAAATTGGGCTTGCAGGACCAAGGAATGGCTGAGTGGAGTGTTTTTCAAAACTAGATCTTGGACAAAATCAGTACAGTCCTTTCTTACATCTTGCCCTTACTGGGCATGAAATAGAATTGAATCATGATGGAGCACATGCCTAATTTGAAAAATTTTGTTATTAACCATTTTCTCAGCTGTAAAATGGCCAATGCCTTAGAGACCCTGAGTTTTTTACAAAGTTTTAGAGGCATGTTAAACATACTGGCTATAAGTATGATACTTTAATAATCCCAAATTTGTAATAAAGTCTGCAAGAAAGGAAATCTCAACTGAGCATATTCCTTGCAAACTCATATTTTTTCTGTGTATGTTGCTAAATGCACTTTTTTTGTCAGCTTTTAATTGCCTTTTACACTGTTCTAATTTGCTGATGAACTTTGCTTCCTAATTCTACTTTGTTTTAATCTATTTTTTAAAATTGCATCTGCAAACTTTTTTATATTTTTTCATGATCTTTCCTACCTTACTACCTGTACTGTGCTATTTTTAAATATATAAATTAAAAATAAAAAGCTATTTTGAGCTAGAGCTTTAGTTGTAGTTTAATAATGGAACACCTACAGAGCAAAGTTTTAGGCCAGTTTTGTGCATTCTTCCTTTCCAGAATGGATATAGTAAGATGCATCTTATCTATAAATGCATTCATGCAGTGATGAATTTCATAACTTCCTCGTGTGGAATTAAGCAATTATGATCGTCCTGATCTTAAAAGATGTTCAATAACCAGAGCTCTCAAGGGATCTAACAAAATGCTCAGCATCTCTCAGAATCAGTCCCTGCAATGTAAATTGTCATATTGGAAGAATTTAATGGCACTGTAGGAATTAATTATAATTATTTTCTTTATTTCCTTAACTATAAAATTTTGCTATTTTGTAATCCTTTAAGGCTGTTTCTATAAAAAATAAATCACCATACTAAATATACTTTGCTTGGTTTAGGTTGTGTGTTTCATTTTCTCAAATACTCTATTCTGACATTTGAGATTTTTGCTTCTTTATCATTATTTACATAATCTTGAAAGCAGTGCTGTCTTGAGTTTCATTGCATATTTCTTATGAAGCTTTAATTATGTTGATCTACATGTTATTCTAATCTACCTCACTTTATATTATCACTTCAGTAAAGCAAGATTGTTTATAATGCATGCTCCCAGAAGAAAGAAAAATTAGCAACTAATTTGACAAATTAAGTGGATACTGCTTGTTTCCAGTTCGATACTACTCTATAATATTAGGGAAAAGTGAATACTTAATAATTCCTGTTACAAAGGATCACTTGCCCTCTCTCAGTTTGTAAAAATAGGCATGCATTACAGGAAATCAGGTGTTTGGTATGCAGTTCAGGCATTCATTTGTATGCATTTTATATATGCATGTATGTTTGTGTCTCTGTGTACAAATATATACTTGTATATAGAGAGATATTGGTGGATAGAAAGATACCTGCCTCGCAAAGCATGCARACACAGTTCCTTGGGTATGGCTACACTGATATAGAGTACACCAACTATATATATATATATACTGCGCTGCTTCCAAATAATATTTGTCATGTTCCAGATGCTTGAAATGACAGTCTTTGTGTATAATATGTCTCCAGCACAATTTAGACTACCATACGCTCATTTGCCCTCAAGTGGGCCTATTTAAAGTATAATTGACTGCCCTGGCAATTATTGTGAATAGCAGCTGTCTACTGGTAAAAAAAGAGGCATATATATAATGACAGAGAAAGGATCAAATACAAGCAATAGAAAAAGGACATAAAGAAATATCTATATAAGCTATTTTAAACCAGATTTTATCGTGGAAAGCCACAAGGCCTATTAGCCATTTCCAAGTAAGGACTATCAAAAAATAAAAGAAAGTACTCAACTATTTATGAAAGGCAGCTGGGTCTACCCTAAATATAAAACTGGAAAATGTTTATTTGTTAGAAAATTGTTACAGCTACCCCACTTCATTTATTTTCATTAACTGTGTTAGGTTTTGATGAAACCTTTGTTGTATCATGTACCTTCTGTTTCAGACAAAAACACCTTGCTTTGTTTTTCTCCTAAATAGCTACATAATTAGATGGATTATTTCATGTGTCTGTGCGTGTGTTTGCTGAAGAGAACAAGCCAGATAAATTAGCACTTAGCAGAACACACAATAGCACATAATATGTCCTTGTGTTTCATATAAAGCTTTATTTGTCATTCACGGGTGGTTGGCAAAACTGACTTTGCTTTTGAAAATGACAGGTGGTACTCTGGTGCTTTCTGTATGAAAAAGAGAAACAACCTTCACCAAAACAGTGTCTCTCAATAGCTCCTGTGATTTAGTATTCAACCCTGGACTTGTGTTTCCTCTAAACTTTTGTTTCATTTGCATCTCTTAGGTCTGACATCACTAAGCCAGTTTAATAGTTGAGATTCTATGCCACAAGTTACATTGAGTCCCAAAAAGACCTTCTTTCCTCGAGGCCTGATTATAAGACAGGTGAAGTTCAGTATATTTCAATAAGCTCTGCATTCCATGTCAGGAATCAATAGCCCTCCTCCTTTCTTTAGGGGTTATTAAATTGCAGCTGTAACATTAGCCTTCTTTATCTAATTGATTGTCTTTTCACAGGGCTGAGAAAATCAATAGCAGTCAATGGGACTGCCCTGTTTTTCCTTAATAGATGTTTTCTCCTAATTGGCTGCCTGGGTGGCTTCAGTGAGCTCAGTATGTTTTCAGAAGTCCACAATATGTTGCAGTTCTTGTAAACTATTTTACCATGTGCAACGGTTATTGATTTTATAATGAAATCTAGAAAATTCAATAGCAATCAGGAATATAGATCAGGATTCCTAGGTACGTTAAAGCAAAGGGCAAACTCAGTTTGCTACCACTTCAAGCTGTGATCCAATTAAATGTGTCATTAAAGTATTATGGTAGCTAAATACTTTCTCAAAAGACAGGTGGTCATCTCTTCAAAATTTCACATAGAAGAAGAAGCATCAAATATTTTAAAGTTTTTTGACCATGATGTCCAAATTATAGTTAAGTTTAAACAGCTGATAAAAGTAAGATTATAGAACATTTTCAAAACTGTGCTGGTCATTGAGTTTTGTCTATCTTGACCTCTTGAAATATTCAAATAAGATACCTAATAGAAAATCAAGTTAGAGAGAGAAGAAGTGAGGTAGATGTGGAGTAACACTCAGCGCTACCCAAATTATGCATTTGACCTTTGTTGAAAAGGTCAGCATGTCAAATGCCTTATTCTCAGAGTCCACTCAACACTTAAAAACTCCCTTCTTCCTTCAGACAATTTTGGAAGTGGCTAAATTTCATGAGCACTTATTTAATGCCATTTCTCTCTATCATATTTCTGCTGAAATTTTCTTCTATACCTTAGTGGGTTATCTTTACCTTGCATGACTGTCAGGMAGAACAGCAGCATCAGCAGCACATCAATCACAGTCTGCAGASATCAGCAGTCAGTGGTGAAAATAGCAGAAACTAAAATGCAGCCTACATTATATAAATTTGTTACTGACTTAAGACTTGCTCTGCATTAGGGCACTATATTTGCAATAAAACTCCCCAGTTGTATACCATGATAGAGTGACAGCAGCTCAAGTTTCTCTKATAATGACAGGAGATCAAAATTTCTCTATTGAGGAGATGCAATTCTGTCATTTTAAGGTTAGGAAATTTTTCACATATCTTTGTTTCTTAATCGGCAAAGTGAAAGAAAAGAAAATTCCATGTCACTTAAATGACATATAGAATAATACATCTCTGATTTTCTTCCTTTTTACCTCTGTTGTCATTGTTGGTGTTCTAAGTAAACAAACGAAACCTTGTTCCTTGTCTCCCATCTTCAGCAAAGGGCTCTTTAGTGAACTGGGTCATCCTGACATGGCAAGATTTTGGATGTATAAAGAGAGAGCTGCTTATATRGAAAGGTACAGTGATTAAACAAGTCTATATCTATATACAAAAGTGTGATACTCAAATAGCGTACCATTAAAAGGAATTAACGTTAATGAACATATGAACTGCAAATATAAATTACCAGCATATTCTAAAATCAAAGAAAAGGTTTTCTTCTTAGTATCTATCACAATCACATAGATCTGTAATCAGAAGTATCGAATTCCCTATAAATATTCCAGTTTTGTATGAAAGTGTCAATATTATAAAATGAATGAAAATTTGTATCTRTTCTATGTATTGTTTGTCTACAATGCAGAACCACATGCATGACTTAAGACATTGCATAATACTTGAGAAAAGCCAAATCAAATGTCTGTCCATATTAAATCTGGCTACTGCATAACCTGTATAATAAGAGGAACTTATGAAAAATCCTGAATATGCAAWATAGTATTCCTTGGACATACTTTAGTCAGAAGGAAAATGTTTGTAAACATGCAATAAAATATCTTTGACTCTGGTCCCRATTTCTTCTATTCTGCACACAGATTAGCTAAATAATTGTCAGACCATCTGTCTATATAATGGGTTTTCTTATACTTGCCACAGTGTTCTCTGTGCTGCTAGTTCCTTCCCACCAATCCAGCACACAAACTACCTTTTGTGGCGATGGGGAAACCATGACACATCTCCATGTGATCTGTCCCTGGGACCTTGCTGAATCTTTTGGGCACACAGAACATGACCATTTGCCCAGCTGCAGGAAGTGCAAAATGTCTTAGTGGAGTTATTGTTCCTTTGCATTCATGTTTTATTTGGGCTACATGTAAGAAATCRGGAACCTGACCTACTGAGATATTGGAGAGAAGTTAGGTCTCTTCAGCATATTGMAATTACAAATCCTGATGTGCTGGCCAATGGCACACAGAAGCATAAACTTGCTAATTGCTTTGTGGCRTTATGGCCTTTAGGCCCAGTAGAGCAGAAGGGCATGGCAATCCTTAATACAAATCATTCTGTTGTTCCTGATGGAAATTTAGTTCTAAAACCAAAGGGAGTTTTTTGTGGCCTTTGTTAGAATATAGAAATGTGTGAGCGCAGCAAGAGAACACCAAGCAATAAACTTAGAATAAGGTATATGTAATTATTTTTTTTTCCAAATCCAGTCCAACTTCTGGGATGGGGCGGGGGGGTGGGGGAGGAGGAAGTCTTCTATTCATTGCAAACTTAATTATGCCTGCAGTTAATGTGGTCAAAGCAAGAACAAGAAATACGAATCAGATTTGTTCTCTGTCCAGCTTATGATGTAACTGACTGAATGTAGGCCAGAACTCATCTAGATTGTTGCGAGCACCACTTCCATCTACTCTGAAATATGCAGAGAAATGGTGCTTGCTTCATTCATTCCTTGCTCTATTTAATTATGGATTAATATGTTTTCAATCTCATTAGTTACTAGAAGGATCACAAATTAGAGATGGTCAATTTCACTTGGATGAGTATGTGTCTCGGATCACTGTGATATTTGAATATTTCAGCTTTTATAGCCTCATCTAGTTTTGTTATTTCATTATGTTTTGCCTTAAAAGTGTTCTTAAAAGTGCTAATGGAATTTGAACAAGATTTTATGTAAATGATTTGAAAGATTACATTTTACAGTAAAATTATATGAAAAGAAGTGTGATAAAGTTGTCAATTACTATTACAGTGAATATGTATATCACAAAATAATTGATTTTGATTTTTTTTATATTTACCCTAATCATTTGTTTAAAAAATAATGGCTTAGAATTTACTCACAATTTCTGTTTGTGACAATATTAGCTTTTTTCCCATATCATTATAAGAACTAATTAATATTGATTCATATTTTACTCCAGTACTTTTTCATTTTTCAGATAACACTCTGTTCCTAACGTTCTCGATTTCTGTCTCAGAGACATCTCTGTTAAACAACAAGACTTTCTCACTCAAATTCGTAGGATATGCCATATCTGATATTAATCACAGTCATTCATCTATTTTATTCTATTGCTTTTGAGTATATTTATGCAACAGGCAGATTTTTCTAACATGTAGATAAGAACGCAAATATTTAAACCAGAGACCTCGTTACTGTTAACCACATTTTTTACTTAAATTTTAATTCATATTAATCACTTAATATTTAAGTCATAGCAGAAGATAATTTATTTAATCTTGGACTTTGTATTTCTATGGTAGGCTATAGATGAAAATTAAAATCAGGTCTCACATTTAATAAGAAGTGATTGTCCCAGCCAGATATTTTCATCTGGAGGGAATATTGCTATAAGTGCCACTTTGCTATACTGCTACAAAATCATAATGGTCCRTAAGGAAGTGAACATCACATCAGGGCCAAATATAGTAAAGGATTTAAAGGAAGCAAGACTAGGACAGAAGTTAGACATTGAAGTTGTAAACTATGGCTCTATTCTGAGTTGCTAGCTGCMTCTGAAGGTGTCTGAATCTCATAAACTAATCTGTGGCTTTGAAGTTTCCCAGTCACCCAACTTTCCCTTAGAGCAGCTCCATTTGTGTGCATCTTTAGAGAGTAAGCCTAACACTCCCTAACAAGATTTGCATCTTTTTAAACTATTGTTGCATCAGTCATTTTGATCTAAAGTACAATGAAAGCAAAAGCTGGTTTTGCAGCTCAGTGGATCAAGTTTTTATTTCAAAAAGAACAAAAAGAAGGACTCTCCCATCCACCTCTCCCCCCACAAATACAGCTAGACACACAGATTCAATCTCACTCACTGTACTTCACATTTCTGCTAAAGCAATCAGAATACAAGCTGCCTAGGCTGATATACCCCTTCTGCTTAAGATGTGCCACAGTGCAGAAAGAATTCAAGATTTATTCAGCCAGAAAGAGCTCACAAGAGTGTGATTCTCTAGGCCTATGAATAGGGCACTCATTTGTGAGGTAAGGGACCACAGCCCTGCTCACAGGACTGCTTCTGTATTTTATCCAATGACTACTTAATGGATGTGCAAGCCCAAGAGAGCAGGTAAGAAAGCAGATCTTCCACTCAGCAGATGAAGGCTGGCTTTTATGTTCTCTATGTAAGGATAATGAAGTGGTTTTTTTACCCCTTACATCCCCATGTGGAATGCTCACAGTCAGAACACAATATGGACAATAATAATTGTACGCAATAACACACTTTTTAGTCTGCACAGGTTCAGACTCAAGTGTGAATCACATTATAAATAATGGAATCTAATAAAGCAAGAGAGAGCAAAAGAAAACTGAGCTTCTGTCCTGCAGCAAGATCCTGCAAGCTTTTGTCTTAATAATAGTATACTCGTGCCTATACACACTACCTGAAATATCTCCCCTGGAAACAGAATATCTCTAAGGTGATTTCATAAAGCAGAACCTGAAAACTTGTACTGTTTC
The DNA here is from genome assembly GCA_014549065.1 of Cardinalis cardinalis. Taxonomy (NCBI): domain Eukaryota; kingdom Metazoa; phylum Chordata; class Aves; order Passeriformes; family Cardinalidae; genus Cardinalis; species Cardinalis cardinalis. Next base: position 1,996,660 of record JACDOX010000043.1, on the reverse strand, counting down.
CTGTGTACGTTTGATTTATTATTTCTTTAATATATAATAAAAAAGCTCAGTCCTTGCTAAGCTAAGGAAAAAATGTATTCTGTAAAGATGATAGAAGATGAGGTAAAAAATACTAATACACTGCTAGGTTAGAACAAAATACTAAAGGAAGCCAAAATAATCACTTTAGAGTTTCTTTGGCGAGACATTCAGAGCAGGATCATTTCATGACTCTGTATTAACTTGTACAGCTATCCAATCTGAGTCAAAGAGTGACTCCCTCTCTGTTTTCCCTGGATACTGTAGTGAATGCCTGCCTACTGCTCTGAAGTGGAATAGCAGAGAATGAAAGGTAGGCCTACTGCTTTGAAGTGTGGAAGAGCACAGAATGAGAGCTAGCCATATGAACCAAGCAAATGAGACTAGTCGACCACTAAGGTGTCATTCCTTTCTCTTTTTATTCTTTCTTTCCCTCTCAGTCTCACTTTGTTGTTTAGAAGATGCATTTATTCAAGCATAAATTTTGACTAACAGAATTAATCTAACCAGATTGTTGCTGAACTCTGGTGGAAGAAGACAGTCTGAATATTTCCTGTTTATTACTAGAGGCAAAAAAACCAAGTTCCAGCAACTACTCTGCAGGGGCTATCAAAGGGTGTGTTGTTGCCCATAGAATCAGCAGTCCTCTCTCAAGGACTGCTCTAACCTCAGGCTCTCTTATGGCTCAAAACTACACTATTCAAACTTTCTCAGAACTATCCCACTTAGTTCAGAAACGTTGATGTGCCAGAGCTCTATATTCCACCTACATCTCTGTCAGCAGGTGATTTCTCTCATGGTCTGCATGTGTGGGGCAAAGAGGGTGTCTCAGTGCCTGGACCTTCTCGTGGTGTGGTATCCTTGTTAATCTTCTTTTTGGCATGTTTCTGTTTATTCGCTGTGTGTCCTGACTCTGCAAAGACACTTCTAAGTCTAGACTTGATTCAGTGTTATCTGAATTGTAAGTGCACAGATTATAAAATCAACTGATGCTGTCTAGTCCTCTCATTTGAGCCACTGAATATATAAGAAACAAAATCTTCCTGTGTTAAATTCTAGCTTAAATGGGAATTAGTCCAGTTACTAAAATGAGCATGTGAGGTCCCAGATTCTGATAAAAGATATGCAGAATAAATAGCCTGGAACAAAAAATCTCAGGAAGTGATTGACATCAGCACAGGGAATTAAGCTGGGAAGATATGGCCACTTCCTGGAAATTCTTGTGAAATTTTCCACATCAAGTCATAAAGGACTATTTATATATATTGAAAGAAATGACATGATAAAATACCAGTCATGAAATATCAACACATTTGAAATGATGATTGCTTTAAATAATAAAGTAGCCTGATCACAAACAAGGATGGTTGACAGCTCGACTTGATGATCTTAAGGATCTTTTCCATATTTAAGGATTTTGCCATTCTATGAAAGATGAAGCATAGCTGTTCATGAGAAAATTTAACTTGCCTGCTTTTCTGGTCAGAGTGGGAAAATAGAAGTCATGAGATTTTTGTGTCAGGCTTTTGCATGGTCTCTTTACAACTAGTCATAACAGCACTAAATCTATAGAGCAAATTCAACCCATTAAAAGCAAATTTATTCACTGACCTAAAACTGAAATTATTTCTTTTGGTCTCCCATAATGCTACCTGATGCACGCCTGTGGTTTGTCAGCTGCTGCCATTTCGAAGTGTTAAAAGCAATATATATTTCAGACATTTGAAATAGTGCATAGCCAAAGTTTCAGTGAGATGCACTTTCCATTGTTCATGGCAGCTCTGCCTGCAAGCACCTGGCAGAACATTGCCTGTGGGAGGGAGGGAGGATCTGGTATGTGGAGCCTGAACATGGCTATTAGTATAACAATAGAAACTGCAGAAAATTGTTCCTAGTGAGTTTATTTCAATAGCACTGGAAGTTGTGTGTGTGTCTGCATGTGCGTGTGTGTGTGTGTGTGTGTGTGTGTGTGTGTGTGTCTTTAACGCTGAAGGAACAGTTGGATGCATTTGAAGAGCAGTTTTAAAAGGCATGTTGAGGAAAAGAACTTCCAAGTAGGAAAAACTGCTGAAGAAAATCTGCCAAAGAAAATCTATCTCTAAAATTCTTATGACCTAAGACGAGGCATGTAGTACTGTCAAAAGAAAAGCCTGCATGCACATTATAAGCAAGCATCCTAAAGGAGTCAACTAATGTTCGAAAATCCTGGCTGGGCACATGTCTCAGAGCATGGAGGGCAATTGCAAACTCTCCTCTGGGTCCTTTTTTTCAAAGAGGCTGACAAGAGTGTAAACCCTGATTTCCTGTTAGCAGATATGCTAATATAATTTTTTCACTGTCTGAGGGATTTGTCACTCTCTGTTTCTCAAGTCTTTGTGACTCCTATCAACAAGGTAAGCCCTTGCTGTAATGATTGGGGATGGCCAGCAGAAAGTGTGTGAAACTGTACTCCTCTCTGAGCCACAGGGGGTGGAAGAGCAGCGCAGTGAGTTAGGCTCAGGTGTTTAAAGGAGCTCTCCAACTCCAACACTGCAGACCTGCAGACCTGTGAAARCAGCGTTGTCCCCACACACTGCATAATCTGTGAAGAAACACGTTGATAACAAGCTTAGTAAAACAGAAAATAGTATTTCTGGAAGCCTCAAMATGCAAATCACATGGCTCATGGGGATGGTTCTTTGCTGTTTGGGGAGGTACTGTAAGACTGGACTTAACCTAGCTCTGTTCCTTCTCAGATTAAATATTATAGAAATCTGAAGAGTTATTTGTTATATTATGCAGTTTTCATYCATCATGAAGTACAAGATGTAAGCAGAGCTCCATTAATATTAAGGTACATGTACTTRGAAATGAAAAACATATACTGAATGATTACCAACATCATTAGGTAACTAGCAATTTCCTTATTGAGAAAAATGGTAATGAGGCTCTTAGTAGATCTCAAACACCACCAGAAATACTTGTGGTGTGTATCTGTCACGTTCACACGAGAGCTGGCAGGCTACCTGAACCTACAGTTCCATATATGCTTCCTGCAATAAGGTCATTTGCAAGGATGCAAAGTTTTGCCTATGTGGATGCCAAGTTTTAATTGAAATGTTGTGAAAAATTTCACTGCCTAGGTCAAACATTATTCTCTGGTTAAGGAGGGTTCAAGCCAGTCTCTTAAAAAAACCCTCCTGATTTCTTTAGTGTCCAGCATTCTGTTCCTGTAAATTGATTTACCACAGATATGAGCTGCTTACTCTAGGTTGACCTCTTCCAAAATTGTCAAGACTCAGGTTCATTTACAGGCATTGGCTAGAAGTGCATTTTATTAAACTGGGTTCCATTTTATTTGTGTGAAAATAGGCCTTACCAAATCAATAAAACAGGAAGCCTTCATTTTATTGCTTTAGACTAGAGACTTAAAGGTTAAATAATAGAAACAATGTTAGGTACATAGCAAAGCAAGCAATAAATGCTCCAAACCTCAATACACATAATCTTAGTGGCCTTTCACGGGAGAAAAAAATCAAAGGCATCTTTGTATCCTCTCATCGCAAAAAAAAAAAAAAAAAAAAAAAAAAAAAAAAAAAAAAAAAAAAAAAAAAAAAAAAAGAAAAAAAAAAAGAAAAAAAATAGAAAAGTTCAACAATGTAATATGAGTTTGGATATAAAACAGTTACAGTTCTAGAGTTCTAGTGTACTTGTATGGACATATAAATTAAAGAGACTGTTTTTAATTACTATGTTGTTTAAGAGGCAGATTGTAAATTATGAGAGTCCTGAATAAACTACATGTGTGAATAGAATTAAAGTAGAATCTGTAACTCTATAAGATGTTTTGTGAAGTAGCTGTAGCCTTAAGAATGCAGTGCATCAAAGGATTTTCTAATACATGGTTTGAGTCTTTTTTTATATATACTTACAATAGACCTGTTAAATATCTATAGTGTTGTACATGTGCTCAACAACATAATTATTTCAAATTACATGAGTTTCCATGTTACAAAACCACATTTTTACTAACTACACTGTATTTGGTAAATTAAGGTTATTTCTGAATGGTGACTTTTTGCAGCCTCAAGAAACGAAATATGTAATTGAAATCTTTTGATAAAAATACTAAAGTAGAAAGAAATATACCACACTAATAATGCAGAATCACTAAGAGTCATACAAAATAAACTGGACAAAAAATACATTTATTATCCAGTTTTCCTGTTTGTTTACTCAAGAACATTTTGGGAAAGTAAACAAGTAGATTTCTGAGAAAAATATAATTATATTTTGTAATGTACTATATAATAAATAATGGATATAATACACAATATATATTATACTTTATATTTCTATAGAGTAATTTTTTTATGTTGAAATATATAATTTKATTCCTGCTGATATTTTAAAAAAATGGAATACTGACTTCCACAATTACCACAGATAGACCTCCTTCATCATTTTCTTCATGTAATTTCATGAAATTGAGAACAAAGGCTCAAATTATTCTCTTTAATAAAAAACATGACAATTCAAAAGCTTGCAATCAGAAATTGCAATTATTTTCAAGGCAATTTTTTCCCTCCAAGTAAAGTTTCCAAGTGCAACACTTTGTGGATACAAAGATATTACTTTTTTAGAAATACAGACAGAAAGAAAGAGAGGGTGAGAGACAGAGAGTCAGAGAAAAAGAATGTGTCTAATTAACCAGTATAATGATTTTGCTTCATAATTTTACATTTTATGTAATTATATGAATTATGTTTATAACTATATATATTTATATGTATATATATATATATATATATATATGATGTAAAGTATAATTGTGGCGGATCCAAATGCTTCTACCTTTCAAAGCAATATTGTTGTGTTCATCTGAGCTGAATCCATGCCTTTACAGCCTTTCTACTCCGTGTTTTATCCAGCTTGTCCACATTAGACGCATTCCATAGCCCCCTGGCATATCTGTCTTAGGTTGCAAGATGTGTCTGGGGCTGTGTATTCTATTGCCATCTGTTAGAGGTGGGGCAGTTTCTTCTCTTAGTTGGGCCACCTGTTAAAACCAGGTGGGGCAGTTTTCTTTATCTCTTCTACAACCAATCYTTCCTTCAGGAGATATCTTCTGTTCTTGGGTCACTGAGTCCCACTGCATGACTGATGAAGCTACATCATCCCATTGGGAGATGCTTGGCCCAGGAGGAGGAGCCAAGCATTCCTACCTGGATATAATCTGAGATTCAGACACCACAAGCAGCTTTCTCCACTGGGTTCCCAGGGGAAAGCCAGGTCCATCTACACCACCACTGGACTTTCAGAGGAAAACTACAACCTTCTACAGRATCACTGCTTCAACAGAACCACATCTGTCGCTCCAGGAGGACTGCAGCCACCATTTAATTGGGCTWCTACAACAGGGAGTCAGGTTGTATTCTGACTTTGTCAGTGTTGTTTTGTGTTTCTGAATTTTTATTTTTAATTTTTCTAATAAAAGAACTGTTATTCCTACTCCCATATCTTTGCCTGAGAGTCCCTTAATTTTAAAATTATAATAACTGGGAGGGAGATAGTTTACATTTTCAAGAGGCTCCTGCTTTCCTTAGCAGACACTTGTCTTTTTAAGTTAAGATAATATTGTAAGCAGGAAATTACAAGGTCTCAGTAAATCCAAACTAGCCTGGCTGTTTTTGCATTTTACCTGCTGTTGTCAAATCTCCTCTGCGGCAATCACATTTTAATCTTTACCCTGTGAACTAGAAGATGCTCCGGGCTGACAATTCATCCTCCTTTCCTGCCTCTTGCTACCAAAGTGTCATGTCCCTTAAAGGACTCTGTCAAGCATCACAAGCCATAGAAGTGGACCTTGGCCCTTCCAGCTTGCTAAGGACTGTAAACTGTGGGGGCTAATGGCCAGGCAGAGGTCTTTGAGCAGCTCTCACTGTGTCAAGAATTAGTGTTTTAAGGTCCCTCCATAATCACAGGAGATTGCTTGAAGAGGGGAGCTGAACATGGAACAGCAGCAACAGTTATTTATACTGACCCCAAAAATGCCAGCCGTCAGGCCTTACTCTATTTTTGGATGATAGAGGAACAGGGCTTCTTGCGCAGGTATGATCCTTGTCCTTAAAAGCATTCAGACCTACTGCTTGCCCTAATTCCACAGCCAGAGTTTTCTCCATCTGGTCTTTTAACATAACCCTTTGGCCCTCTGTCCCATGAAGTAGTTACACAGTAATACCATCACGGTGTTTGCCTGCAGGGATGTGGCAGAGGTCAACTTCAAGGGATCTTTCCAAGCTTAAACACTGAAGAGGACTGAAGATAAGTGGAAGTATTTTCCTAATGCCTTGACTTTGCTGCAATTTTACCATGAACCATTGGGATTTCTGTGGAAATTTGCTGGTACTGTAATAGGGAGAATAACTCAGTCCCTCACTTTAGAGCAGGCAATCTCCAAAACCTTATTTTGTCATTGGACAGTTAGACTCCACTAATTTCTGTAAATGGTAACTTCAGTTACAAGGGCTCAGTGGTAAGGTGCCTGTTCAGGCACCCATCATTCCTCCTTGCTTGCAAATTTCAAAGTGTGTTTTTATATCAAATAACTTTCCTCTCAATAATAATTGAGAATTGGCAGAACAATCAAAAGTATTGTTCTTAGGCTGCATTAATTTTTGCACAGAATTGCAGACATGGTGGCACAATGCAGTACAATGCAGAAGAATCTGATCACCTGACAAGGACTGGGAGAAAACAGGCCTAATCCTAAAGGGAGTTAGCTCAGCCTTAAGCCACTATTTCAGTCACATCCATGTTTCTCTAGGTGAGACAGACACAACCTTCAACCACAGTACAAGTGTGGATGTGCAGTGCATGCCGTTGAAGAACTGAAGTTTGGGTGCAGATTCATAGCCAAGATAACTGGATCAATGAGATGTACTTGCTGCAACTGTCACTTGATAATAGTTGAAAGCCAGCTGCACATTCATCAAAGAGCTGTAGCCTCAGGATGTAAAGCACCTGTCTGCTACACTCAAATGTGCTGCACTGTCTTTCTGTTTGTCCAGACTTCCTGCAGCCAGGACAGGTCCATTTTGAAAACTTCACTCTATTATAAACTTTGACCTGGTTATGTATCATTGCTTAATGTAGATCAAACATGTGATACTGTATGATCCATTACAGAACAGTGCCTGTATTATCAGTCATCAGAATATGGCTTTCCCAAGACCAATATCTGCTCTACAGCAACTCATTAATCTAGGCTCGTATGCAAAATAATTGCCTTTGCACAGCTGGATTAATTCCAGCAGGTCTTCTAGAAACAAAATAAAATTCGTCAGGAAAAAGGCTGACAGAACCTAAGCATTGTGACAACAAACTAAGACTGAAAATTGGTTATTATTAAATATTTTGCTTTCCAAACCAATCTTCAGCTGATAATTAAAAATACAAACAGGCTTTCTCTTGTCCATATGGTTCACATATAATTTTTTTACACAAGACAGGGCCTTAGCTATTCTCTTCCAAAGGATTTTTATTGTGGTTCTGAATTGGCACTCTTCAGTTTTCATTTGGCTTTTTTATCCCTGGAATAATAGTTTTAAATGCAAATCAATTGGGCTCTGCTCCTGTGTGATCCTGAGCAGATGCCAGCTGTTTACAAGCACAGGTTGTTTGTGGCAAACACATGTAAACCATTCTGCCAAAGTACATTTACTTTAGACCTTTATGGGAGATGAACAGCTTACAAGATGCTAATCTAAGTAGAAGGAACTGTCGTTTGCTTTGTCAGCTGCTTCACTGGGGTTCTGCTATTGAAAATTCTTTCCTATTTTACTAGAAAATAAGTGGCAGTTATATCTTGTTTGCCTTGTTTCAGCGGATAAATTCCTTTCTTTCAACTGTAGGTGGACCTGAACAGCTAAATACTACCTATGCACTAGCACTTAGGTTGTGGTCTAGTTGTCATTTGCACTTGAAGGGAATTCACGTATTTATTACTTCTGTGCTTTCTCCTCTCTACCAGGCTGTGAACATGGAGAAGAAGTGTAATTTTATTCTCTCTGTGAGTGGAAAACTTACAATGAAATATTAGATTGACAGGTAGAAATCTTTGGTCTTGAGAAATTCAGATTTTATTCTAAGGCCACATTTCTAGACAAAGTATATTCAAATCAATAATAATCAAGCAATTGAGCCCTCTAGACATGAAATATTGAGAAACAATTATGTGGTGTTATACAGACAAGTAGTTTTTTTCTCCCTTAATCCAGCCATTGTTGCTAATTTTATTTCTTATACCAATCATATACAATTAAACAAGAATACTGCAAGCCTACATCTAAGTGGCATGATTTTTAGAAGTGCTAGAATTCTAATTCATAGAATATGTTTTCAGCAACTATAAACTCTTTTTTGAAATGCTATTTTAGTGATTTTTATTTCAGGGCATACACGGATAAAAATTGCAACATTGAAGACTCTGTGTGTGCGTATGTGTGTGTGTGTGTRTGACAAATCTGTGAGTAAGGAAAGGTAAAGAGAGGAAATAAAAGGAGAAAGTACCTTTAAGTATAGTAAGAGAGTACCTTTGAGAGGGTACCTTTAAGCATAAAGTCTGAGAAAATGGAGGAAAAAATATTTTCATGAACACAGAATAAGTTTGATCCACAATAAGTTCGATCATCAATATTAATACCAATTTTGACTTCCAGACATTTATCAGTATTTCCTTTAACTAAATCTCTTCACATGGCATTCATGCCAGGAGATATTTCTAGTACTGGTTATCATCATGTCTTTTGCCATGGAGAGAAAAGAGGCTCTCTTGCTCCACACCCAAGGTTTCTGTCTTTACTATCCTTGTACCTGAAGTGTGGGTAGAAGTTTCAAAATATTGGTGCTGCAGGAACTAAATTATATTTAGAATAAGAAATACTGAGCCTTTGAACTGAATGTTGAAACCAAAATGAAAAAGAAAAGAACCACACGAATAAGTATTTGCATGTTTGGTTACCTTTCTTCTAGAGATAGTCAAGTGTATAAAACATATAAAACCTTTGCCTGAAGTAGTAAACTCTCTGTGTAGTCATTACTAGCCAATGAGCAATATCTGTAAGTTATCTGCAGAACTGCCTCTATAATACAGAAAAAAAGTTACAAAATGTTCTTTTGCGGAAGATCCTGCTTTCCCCCAGAAGTTGTATTTTAATTTGGAAAACAAACTACAGAAACATTCAAAGTTATCAGCTAAGCAATAATTATCTCTATAAAATCTTCAAGAATATTTAATAATAAGTCCCCTCATAAGAAAGACTTCAAAATCCCATTTTCAGGTCTATATCATCATGGGAAAACAAATTTAGCCAGCAACTGAACAAATTTTTAAGACTAGAGAATAAATCTATGAACTAGGACTAAGTGAATAAGTCTATGTATTGGAAGGGGGAATATCCTCTTCCAAAAGTCCAATGTCCAAAGTACTAAAATTCATCTCTCAGGTTTTAGGAGAAAAAAAAATTATCTGTGAATGTTCTCTTAAGGGATCTCTTTTTTTTTTTAAGGCAGCAGAACATGTGTGAACATGTTTACCTGTATTCTTTTGGTCAGAACCATTGACATTCATGATGAAATGGTTCACAGGGCTGTTCAGTGCCTCACAGAAGTGTACTGTGTGAAGTCATTAAGTTAATATGCAGTCTCAAGTACCTTCAACAGGTTAGTGATAACTCATAGCACATATCTTTCTGCAGAGTCAGACATCACAAAAATCTCACTTAAACAACTTGGAGGAAAGAGAGGTACAGCCTGACTGGTAATTAAGATACAAGACACTTGGGTGTCATTAAAAGCACCAGGGACTGAAGAGCTATTCATGGTACACATTCATCATCAGGAGTGTTGGAAAGTTACCATGACTTTGATAACTTACAGTGGATAAGGACAGAAAGGAATGAAAAAGATATATTGAGCAATAAAGATTAATTCCAAGTTATTGCCAGTAAGGAACTCCAGCAGCAACTCTTTTTGTATGAAAAAATCATGCATATCTTCCTAATCTCCAGATGCAGTTGCAGTAAGAGATGTATTCTTCAGTGATTGAAAAACTTCATGTTTTTATGAAATAGCTTTAATATGATGAATATGTTAAGAACATTCATTCTGACATTTGCAGAGGGAGAATAGTGTACTTCCATCTGAAGCAGAGTATTTGACTCATTTATACACTTTCATTTTATAATTTTTAATTAAAAATATATATAACATATTACATACTGTATATATTTTACATATATATTTTAATGTTCTGTGTTTAGCATACAAAATATAATATAAACAAGTGTAATCACACTTACATTAACAAAAAATATGCTTAGCATTATGCAGATCATCTGTACATATAAATACATGAAGATTATGTATAAATGTATAGACATGAAGATAATGTATATATGTATAGTATTAATTGCTCATTAGAACTTCCATGTACATCCCAATATCTTTACACATATATACTATTTAAATATTGTTGATGTTTACAAATACTGGTGACATAACTGAACATGCAAAGCAGTTGTACTACAATTTTGGGGAGGGGTTGTTTCTTTATCTTGTATTTTCTTACAAATGGATCTCAGCTGCTCCCTTTCTCGATTTTACTCTGAGGCAATAAATAATTCAGTGTGCTAATTTGACAGATGACTCTCCAGGAGCCTCCTACCATTACTAGCACCATTAGGCCATAATATGCATGATGGGCATAGACCATTCAGCAAATGTCCTTCACTTGTTTACCCCTAAAGAGCTGTGCTCTGCGCAATTAACTAATGAAGCATTATGAGCCTTTTTTCCCCCTTTCCTGCTATTTCAATATATCAATGCAGATTGTCTAAAGGCAAAATATATTTTGTTTTCTTTTGGCAAATGAGTATTTATGTGGAAGCTTTAAGTTCTACCTCAGTAAATAAAGACAAAATAATAGGATGCTGAAAAGCAAAATCTTTTTTTTTAATGATTTACACAGCACATGTATGAGGATTGCATTATATAGAGATGACAGAAAAATCTGAAGTTAGCTTCAGTATTATGTCAGCAGAAGAAACAGTGCCTATATAGTTCAGGGTTTTGTGCCACCTTTGTGCCAGTTGTATTCCTGTTAGCTGCAAGAAGCAAAAGGGGATCATATGAAAATTGTGAAAAGCAATCAGGAATAAATAATGGAATAAAGAAATAAATATGAAGTATGCATATAAGATGAACACTAATATTGTGAGGAATATTTTAATCCTGTTTCCAGCAGCCAAATTGTGTTGCGTATATTTGTACTAAGAGAAGAAAGAAGAAAATATTTAATGATAATTTAAAAAATTAAAGAGAAAGCTATGAGAGCACCTATTTTTGTTGGTCGTCTTATGAATTTGTATTTTTTGTCCGTTGGCAGATATTAGAGCTGCTCTCAGTCCAGCAGAAATGTGGGTATGCACAAATAAATCCACAAGAAAATCTTCCAAACTGTTTTGTATTTTTCCATATATGTGGTTAAATGCATCATAAAAGATAATTAAAACTGATTTTTCCCCTTAAAGAAAATATTTATCTTTAAGTTTTTTTTTTTTATTTTAATGTCTCCAGTTTCCCACCTGTATGCATTAATTTACTCCTCCCCTTTACACTTCTTGCTCCRCTTTTCTGTAGCACAAGCCATCCTTCATTTCTACGCTGCAAAAGAGATTCTACTATCTATGGAGGGATAATTTTGTGATATATTCTGCAGTTTTTGGGGGTTCTACATTTTTTAGAACAAAATTATAATATTGGAAATTAAATGTGAAATTATTTGAAATTAAATGTAACAACTTTCTTCTTATGCTCTGTAAAATAGTTTTCATTTTCTGTTCAAATCTGTTTATTCACTCATGTGCTGCTAGCTCTTAGCTTATCTGAAAACAAGTGAGTCCTTGCTGTCCTAAATAATCTTTGTTACCGGGTCCTCTTCCCAAGCCCCTTTTTCCATTCTACACAAGCCATTACTGGATGAAAAATATCCTGCCTTGGCTAGTATGCCGTCAGGATGCAGAAGGTGTTATAATGAGGTATACCAGGAAACTGGAGTGGTGCACAGGATGATCCAGCCTGAATCACTTGTACAAATTCCTTCTGCTCAGAGTGCAGAGAAACAGGAGATGAGTTCCACACCCTTCCTGTACCCAGGTTTATCTGCCTATCACTAGCATAAAAGCTATGCTATCAGTCTTTGTAGCATCCTAAGGAGGTCTGTTCTTCATTTATGTTTATAAACTCTAATAAACTCTAAACAATAACCAATAATAAATTGTAAAGAATAGTGCTTCTCTATCAGTCTGAACAGTGAGAAATAGCACCAGAGGAGAGAGAGCAGGTGAGCCAGATTCCAGAGTGCAGCATACAGTCCCTGCAACAGAAGAAAAACTGGCCTCTTCCTCCTCTAGGGAATGACCTGGCACACAGGTCCTACATTTTTCAAGGAGCTGGCATTAAGAAGGATTAGTAAATTAAAGTTTGTTATGTGTTCAAGTGCTCTAGTAATGAGAACTATGCCGCAGATTGAAATATATTCCAGTTTATCCTTATGTACTCCAACTTTTGAATGTGTATTTGCACTGATCCTCCTTAATCCTCAAAAACTGCTAATTTTCAAAGTATTTGTTCATTTAAAGAATTCACAACCTCAAATCTTCTCGATTTCTGTTTAATAAGTGTAGCAACAGTCCACTAAAAATTCTTATTCTCAGAAACAATATCTTCTGAGAATAATAGAGTTTACAGCTGATGCAAAGTGCTCTTATGGGGGACATACACAAATGCTTGTTAGTGCTAAGTATTAATCATGTGAGTGATTAAAAAATATGCAAATAAGCATGTACATATAAAATTTCCATACAAATTACTCTCAGTAACCTGTGGCCTTGAGTAACACTTTAAAAACCTTGATTAAGTTATAAAAATATAATTTTAGAAAAAGTTAGACGTTATTCTAATTATTTTTGTAAGGAAGTTAAGCTTTAATGAAACTTTCCAGCTTAGGTTAAACAAGTTTTATGCCTGAAATGCAGCATACCATGGCAGGCAGATAGTAATATACTTGGGACACAGGGGATGACAATAAAAAGCAAACAATTTGCATTGAAGACAAGGGTTATATGGTTGTAGTGTGTGCCCTATTGTGCCAAACAATGGCATTAACACCCCCTAAGGCCTCATGGTAAGTACTGGACATGTGGCTGTAGAAAAAAGGAACTTCTCTCATCCTACTTTCTCCCAGTGGTGCTTTGTTGGCTCACAGCAAGGGTCTGGCTTCGTGTCCTGATCCCACTTTAAGAGGAAGTCCAGCTCAATTCAATTTGCCTTTCCGCCTTTTAGTAATGAGACAACATACATGTGAGCAAACCCCATGATAATGCAGAACAGATGGGCAGATTTTTGTCTAATTAGATTCTGGACAGCTTGTTTGCTTGTAGTAAATGTGCATATATTTAGAGATTTCACACTTATTATAGAGACAACAGATTAGCCAAAGACAAGGACAGAACGCTTTCAGGATTTTTTTCCTGCCTTGTGTAGGTGTAGGTCTACTAAAGAGAGCTATTTGGTAAAATCTACAAGTGTAATTGAATTGCTTGTTGTTGTCACACTCTTCTTGGATTGAATGGTCTGCATTTTGATCCTAGAACACAACGCACCATTACACAAACTTTTCTTTTTGAACAGCCCACTGGTAAAATAAAGTTTTCCAAAATCTGTGCCACATATATTGCAATAGTTTGCCAATTCATTTCAATTGCTGTACAGAAACAATTATTCCAAAACATATTGTTAGTCACTTATAGCTATTCTCTTAATACATATTTACTAGTGTGCATTTTTCTTTCCATTACCATCCTCAAAGCATTTTGAAAGTTTGCTAACAAAGCACTGAATTGCTTTTGGAGGCAAATTTTCTATAGGTGTGGAGTCATATTGCTTTATGAACAGAAAGCACAAAGTGTAATTTATGAAAAACAATATTGCAAGATGGGAAATATACTTTATCCAAGGAAATATATGATATGGCACTTTGCTGAACCTAATAAGGTTTCTGTATTTTTTAGTTATTCATCAAGAATATACGTTGAAATTATACTAAAATGTATGTTAGAACAAAAAGAAAAGAAGGCAATTGCTACTTTTAAGCGTGCCGTGCTGTTTATGAGTCTAATTTCCATTCTTTATACATTTACAAGTGACTTTCATCTTACAGTTGAGACTAAAGCAAACATGTCAGCTATTTCCAATATTAATAATGCAATTTAAATATAATTCAAAGGATAGTGGTGTATAGCTGCCCATCATCCTCATGAATCATCTCTTAAGAGCATCACAAAGGGTTCCTCCTGTTTTCCCTTCACTTCGTGATCTGGATGTGGAGTGTTGATGAGATGAGACATGGATATATTGATGCCATTCATCTGTGTGTCATGTTTTTTACAGGTGTAACAGCTGGTACAACACCCACCACCTTACTTCTGTTTAGCTCAGAATTAAGCTGTGTGAAACTGAAGTAATGCTGGTCAGAGAGGAAGGGTTGCTTTCAGATACCAACTGTTTTCATTTACCATTATCTTAATCATATTAATTACTCCATCACAATAGAAGACTTGCACATCCCATATGCTAAGTATTTTCTGCATAGGTGTAAGTAAGAGTGTTCTGGTAGGTGTTTGGATTATGGTTTTATTCTTTTCTTGGTTCCAAGGGTTTCCTCAGTGAAGGACCTTGACAGGCCAGGTGGGTGGGCTGCGTGTTCCCAATCTCCTAAGGTCTGTGATAGCCAGCTGGTGAGTCTGTTGAACAGCCTTGGAACCAGTCACGGGGGTCATGTATCATCCCCAAAGCACCATATCACGGCTTTTTGTCCCATTCCCTAACACCTTCTGTTAAAGAAGTATGTTCCACACAATGGAAATATTACTTCTCTTTTTATTATAATAATGTTTATCATTCTAAAGGTGCTAATTTTAGTATAGCACTGAAAGGAAAGACAGTCACAGTCAAAATCCAATTTTAAGTGTATCATTGATTAGATCTGGAAGTTGTGCTGAGAGGCAAAAGAGAGAGCAAAAATTCATGAATTAGGAAAATRTTGGAGAATAAAATAGCAAAAATATTAGCTACTGTGGTATTATCACTAATCAAAGCAGGGACCTTTAATAAATCGTGAAATGTTATTATCTTCCACATAACAGTTGCTCTAGATTAATTTGTAAAGCCGTATTTTACTCAGAACAGATCTGATTTATGTCCTTCTGTGAATTGTTCAGCTTGAACAAATTTACCCCTGACTTACAATTAAAGTGTATTTTTAAGCACTTTTTTAAATAGGTCATTAAAAAAATCTAAGTTATTTCCCCTTTAATAYGTATTATTTAGTTTAGCTACTATTTATTTTAGCTACCTCCATTCTTTGTGCATTTTGCATTTAATATTAGTTGATTGGGATAAGTCTCCTGAGAAAACTCTCCTTGTACTTTGTGTACATGCTTATTTTCTGCTTTACCCACATGTGACAAAACAAGTTACACTAACTGGCTTTTCAGAACCTAGAGATTTAATTACATTTGAGCTTTTTTATTCCTTTGGGGTGGTGTTATCAATGCTCCAGTGACCTGAACATATTACTGCCTGGCTATTAAACTTTACACTATATTTTTGATTTGCATAGTTTTTTATATTATTAAACATTCTTCCATAAATCAGTTGTTCTTTCAAGTTGTCTGAACATGTCCCCTTCTTCCCATTGTAACCGGTCTGGGGCTTCACTAGATCAAGCAGGAGCATTGTGCTGCTGTGATTATGATCACACTGCCTTTGTAGAAAAAAGGTGTAATTCAGGAACAATCACAGCCTAGCTCTGAGCTTGGGGAAAATACAAACTGCACCAAGACAAATGCATGAGCTAGAGGAACTCAAAAATGCTGGAGAGGGAAAGAAGTGATCAGGAATTGAATTAAAGAGTGCTTAATTGAGCAGTCTCAGTTGCAGCTAGGTTCATTTGAGAGAAAGTGCTGAAATTTTGAATCCTTGGCGAAATGTACAAACAACAACATGTCAGTTAATAAATAATAAACAAAATATTGATATATTTTCCTGATATACTATGAATGAATCCACGTTTTTCCAACACAGCATTAGCCTGATTCAAATAGAAATGTTACCAGCTCTGGTCTTAGAACAAAAAAGCCTGATACAGAGTAAACTCATTTACAACAGGAGGCTCTGGAGTTTCTTTTTAAAATAATCACTCCAAGTAAAAAAAAAATCAGCACGATATTTATCCTCTAGATGCTATGAAAACTGATGCCAGTAGTAATAGTACAGCTTTAGAGGAGCAGAGACACAAAAGCAGAAGTACAGTATATTTGTAAACTATATCACCAGTGAACATGTAGTCAAATATAGAGGGCTGTAACTTGCTTCTGGATGGTGCAGCTTCATGTAATTGTATCTCACATTAATCTTATTTTATTTTACTGCTTACAATTAGGAAATTTGCAGCCTTAAACATGTGAAATTAAAACCATGGATGATTTCTTAATTGTGCAACTCCTCAGTACTCAATTAGCATCGCTCTTCTTTCCCCTAACAACAATGTAATACTGTACTAATGAAAAACAGGGCTTCTTTATTTGCTATGGCCTTGGGGTCAATTATCAATTTATCATTGTGTCCTGCAGGTTTAAAATAAAATAGTCTGTGCAGTGTAACCATTGTACAAAATTGACATTAAGTATATTCTGTAAGTATGGACTTAATAAAAAATACAAAGAGTGCTGCCTAAAAGGGTTCTACTCCTATAAATTCTATTAGGCTGCCTTTAATATAGGACAGTAGGAAACTGCAAAACTAATTTAAAGGGTTTTTTTTCCTCTTACCATCTTTGTATATTCTGTATGACAATAATCAAGAGAGAGCTAAATTAAAAAAAGCTTCAATTGTGTTTTGAAGATTTGTTATGATTGCAAACTTAGCTTTGGTAATAAAAATGTTGCTAGTGCTCTTAACAAATGAAGAATTTAGGGTCTTTATCTTATAACTGTCAAATACTGCTACAAATTAGTGAATTCATAAGTCAATGAAAAAATACTTAGATATGTGAAGAATTAAAAATATGTTATGTAATTTAGACAACCAGAAAATAATTAATTGGAAATCAAGCTTATTATTTAAGCATATATCTAGTTAGGTTGTTCATTTTTTGCTCACTTACTGCAAAAGCTTCTCTAAGTTCCAGAATTACCCTTTCTTTGTTCAACTCTGTTATATAAAGGTGAATGGACATATGAAAGACTTGAAAGAAGCAAATGAAAAATTCAGTACATTCCTTGTTCCCATCAATTTAGTGCTACTTTCACAAAGACTTCTTCCCAGAAATATGTTTCAGTCATATTGACCAATACTGAACATTTTTGGGAGTTCTCTTTTAACCCTGACATCAAACCTGAGGTCCCATAATTCATCATCTAGGTAATTGCTCTGCATTTTCATCCAAATTTTTTGTCATCTTTGCTTGCTCTGAGAAGAAGAACGTAATTTACATGTTCCTAAATCTTAGGACAATTCCTATTTCTCTTTCCCAAGAGCCCAGCAGAACCTGATCATTACCTTGGAGAAGGTAAGCACTGTGATGTTTATCTTAGGATCAAACATTTAAACCTGACCCCACCAGAAATTGCCCTCTGCCCTTTTCCTTTATTGACAAACCACTGCCACAAAAGCCAATCCAGGTTTTCTTCACTCACTTGCATTAAATACGAAGGTGGTCATGCAAAGACAGGTGTTGTAGTATCCCTCCAGCTTTGCCATCAGTGTGGCTGTCACTGTGTCTCCCTCCTGCAGACAGCGCCATAAACTGGAGACTGTTTTTGTGTGAGAGAGGGTCTGCTCTCCCAACCCTGTCAGAGTTGAAAGTCAGAAAGTAATAGAACATGGTCACATCTTTCTTTCCCTCTTTCCTATCTTTAATATTGGAGCCAACTTTAATTAATCCTGCTTTCCACCTACTCTCCGGGGACTCTTTTTCTCCATTATGATATGGCTAATTCTGAACAAACTCAACAGCAAACATACATGTACAAGGAGGTGACAGAAGACAGACAACACTGAGAAACAGTTTTTCACACCAGACAGGTTTTCCCACCATACTCTCATAGATCTAGTTCGAGCCTCTTATGGTAACAAGAGCTTGAAGTGTATATCAATATTTTCATTCCTGAAACTAAACCAGCAAATATCACAAGAGGAGAGCAATTTTTCAACTGGCGCCTTCTTCTGTGGCAGCACACAGGGTGGCATGACTGAGATACAGCCTGTTTAATTGATTACTGCACTTGAGAGAGGGCTGGGTATGGTCCAGTACAGATCATTCTAAACATTGATAAATTACCACCTTTGTGTGAAACGGTTGAGGTGGGACCACTGCCCTTTGACAAACCAGAAAATGAAATGATTACTATTGGATTCTATTGACTTGTCTGGTTAGAGCAGTTGTGCTTCTTCCCAAAGGTTAATTGGACTTGAACTCAGGAAATTAAGGGGTCAGCTAAGGTCACAGTGACAGCAGCCAAACTTTTAACTTAGCACTAATAATATTTGTCAGGGAAAGGACATGATGGAGTTCTTTAGCCATGACTGTTCAGAGATTCACTATAAAAAATATTCTTTGTCTCCATTATTATTGAAGCTGTAGGTCTATGTGGTAATAATGCTCATTAGCATTCTAATTTTCATCAAATACTGTCACTCAAAGATCAAGACTATGACTCTAGACTCAAGAAAATTGAGCCAATATTGCACAGTTATATCACTGGGGATCACAAAAAATATATTCTTTTAGAAAAGAAATTTAATGCAAAATGGTCTGGGAAAAAATTCTGTGTCTGTGACAAAATTCTAAAACTCTTTACTTTGGGAATTCTTAACCTTTTTATTTTGTTGGTTTTGTGTGTTTGATTCTTTCTGATTGTATAAATGCAGATTAAGAATAATTATAGACATTCACTAATGTTAGTTAGGTAAAAAACTGCAAAACTCAACAACCGATCATTAGTTAGGTGAGGATTTAGCACCATGTAAGGAGGGATGAGCCCCAAAATATCTTCAATATCTTTGTCTAGTTGTTATAAAGATTGGACTGACCACACATTCTTTCACATTCTTGAAGGACCTCAAGAGGCTGGAGAAATGAGCAAAGAACAATCTGAAATTCAACAGAGGCAAGTTCAGGGTCCTGCACATGGAGAGGAACCAGGCACTGGCACAGGCTGGGTGCTGACCTGCTGCAGAGAAGGACTTGGGAGTCCTGTCGGATAACAACCTGTCCATGAGCCAGCAGAGTGTCCTTGGGGCCAAAACACCTTGGGATGCATTAGGTACAGCAGTGTGAACCTGAGGCAAGGTAGGGCTGAGGCAGGTGATCCTGCCCCTCTGCTCAGCCCTGGTGAGGCACATCTGGAATGCTATGCCCAGTTCAGGGCTCTCTAGTATGAGAGAGATGGAACTCCTGGAGCTGGTCCAGTGGAAGGTGACAAAGATGATGAAGGGTCTGGAGCATCTCTCCTTTAAGGAAAAACTGAGGGAGCTGGGCCTGTTCAGCTTCAAGAAGAGGCTGCTGAGAAGGGACATCGCCTATGTCTGTAAGTGTCTGAGGGGATGGAATCAATTCTGTCATTCTATGACACTTTCAAACTTTTTAAATAATAGTATTACAAATATAGGATTCGACATTGATATCTCTCACGCTCTGTGTATATAAATGGGATATATGCGTATATAGAGATACACACTATTTTTTTCAAAAGACACTATGCATTTTTTATAATTCAAGATAACTAAGCATTAATACTATTTTGTGAAAGTCAAAATTATATTCAGACGTGATATGTGCTAATTTTGATTTATCAAATTAATGGCCCAGATAATTTACTTGATCAGATTTATCCTTAGACAAACAGRAGAGAGTATAATTCAGTTTTCTGGTCTTCCCATGCTGGAATATGTTGACTGGAATACTTTTAAAACTTTTGTCCTGTATATGTCCTACATATAGCTCTAGAAAATCATTGTAGATTCAGCTGATGTAGGAAGTGGTTGCAGCAATAAGTGAGTCGCTTACTGTCAGAAAAAAAAATCAAATTTTTTGATGATGACTTGAAGACATATCATTGCTTTTATGTATGTGGATTTCATAAATGACAAGATATGAAACTATAGTCTCTAGCTTAGATTGAATTTGGGCACTGGTGATGGCTGCTGTAGTACTGATTATGAACAGCTTCTCTAGAAATGTGAATGCATGAGAAGAATTGGAGTGTTAATACCTGTCCCTTCCTAACTTACTGCTAAACATAAGGAAATTTGTTTTCAATTACTGGTTTTAATGTTTTTTTTAACAAATATTTTTCAAATGTGAGAAATTWGTGACCTACAAAACATGCAGAGACAGTCAAATCCAATGATTTTAGATGAACTTTAGACTAAAATCTAAAGGTTAGGGAGGCAGCTGTAAGTCCCTCCTACACCTGAACTTTAATCAGTCAAGTGCAGACCAAAGGATAACAACTGGTTTGGTGAGATCTCCACGTCAAAATAAAAAGTGYGTACCCCTCTTCCTTCAGTAGAAAGGCATGCTTCATGCAAGAAATATGAAAGCAGAGGTAGATGGAGCAAGAGAAAATTTTTACACATTCTGAGACACATGCATTTAGTAGCAGTATTTCTAGGGAAAAAAATTTAAATAAACAACAAAATCCCACCTTAGCTGCTATGCTCATAGAGCACAAGATTAGCTTCAGCATGGACAAATTAGTCTAACCAAATAAATTATATCATTACAATTTTGATATCATTTTTCTACATTGATACAAAGCTAATGAATTATCAGAAAATAATCAACATACAAAAATATTTTTAGTCAGTGGACTTTGATTAATCCCGCAGGTTTTAACCTAAAATTTTATCTGGCATTTTGTCTGAATTAGAAAACTTGATATAGGGAATTCAATTTAAAAAGTCTTTTTGACTGGGATAATCCTGTTGGAGTAGAAAGTAGCTATTGTTACTCATTAATATTATATATAATACATAATCAGAAATTATAAAGAGGAATATACAATATCACTTCTGAAGATTCTGTTGTATGACCAGAACCACAAATATATTATCAGTGTTTTGAATTTTGCTGTTCAAAATTGTGCACTTCTTACTTAATAAGGCTTTTTTGAGCATATGCAATACTGTAAAACTTTCAGCACCTGCTCTTTGCCTGTTTTGGATGTCACAAGGCAGAAATTAATTTTTTTAAAGAAGTATACAAAGCACCTAAACCAGCAGTGATCCTTCCTGCCCTGAATGAAGCTTTAAAGATATTCTCTCTACAATGTTTATGATGAGATGCCATATACAGTTCAGTTCCATTTCTAAAGTGGGAAATAGAAACATATCTCTTTTTTTCTTCCAGTGAGATTAATCACATAAGAAGGTGCTAAACATAAAGAGAAAAAGACAGCCATTTTCTATCTCTACACTGCAATGTTAAATTTGACAAAAAAAAAAAGGTTGTTAGTACTTCAATTCCTGAGTTTTAACCTTGGTTCCTCTGTGTTTAGAGAAAAATCAGGTTATGACTACAGAGCAGAAAAGTTACAAAAAGTATCCTTATTATATCACATTGCCTCTGGGTCAGCACTTAATGCAATTTACCTTTTGAAAGAAGTAGAGCTCCTTTAACCTAATTTTCTATTTGGGAAGTGCAGTAAAATAACCCTTTTGGAACTGGCGCATTAAAGAGTGGAGCAAAGCAGAGGAGCAGCAAAGAGAATAAATAATATATTTCTTCCAGTCAGACAGATTGGGAAATTCTACTGGATTTGTTGCAGGTATCGTTGCATCTTAGATTAGGAGAAACTTCATGCCTTTAATAAAAATAATGCTGCAATTAGTTGGTTTTGTATTTTAGGCACTTTTTGAGTCCTGCTATTAGCAGATCGCATTTTTGTTTCTAAAGTCCTAAGGTTTCTAAGTCCTAAGACTAGAAAATTACAAGATCGCTCTATCAGAAATATGTTCCATTTTCTTAAAATAAATCCAAAGTCTTACCCTCATATTTTTCTGAGTAATATTTTTTCTACACAAATTTGATTAAGGCTGTAACTTGTCAATGTAATACAGCATGTTACATCATATAAATGGCAGTTAGCGACCAAATTATGTCTCTTAATGGCATTTTATGAGATAAAATTAGTTTGCATGCACATAGGAAAAAAAACCTGTTTATATGTAGTTCAAATAGTTCTGCAAATCTCCCACATGCAGCAACAACAAAAAATCATTGGCTTTAAGCTATGTACCATCTACTTGTAAAAGCATGCTGGCACTAAAAAAGAAAATAAAACAATTATAGCAGATGGTGAATATTCTGCTCAYGTACGCAATATATTTTTCTGAGTGAAGTACTATTGCTAGTAATGCATAATAATAAACTGTGTGTAAATGTATTTACTTAATTTGACTTCTGTTATTGTCATTATTTGATAAAAAACTAGGGGTTTTCACTGTAAAAGATTTTTTTCTTCAATATTCATAGAGAAGATTTTTATTTTTTTTTAAAGGAACTTCCTTATTTACATCTTTTCACATCTACCTATCTTGTCTTGTAAATTCCTGTTACCTCAAGCTTTCCTGACTGTTGCTCTCATCTTCAGTCTCAGGTTCAGGCACATGAAAAATGTGTTGGTCCACCTAGTTTAAGTTCATCCCTTCAGAATAAACCAAATGATACTGTTTTATCAAGGACTAAGTAGCCAGAAATAAAAGCTAAATCAAGATTTTATTCCTATTATGCTTGGCAACTCTTTGGACATGTTTTATAATTTTGAGTTTGCAATTAAATTACCAAATCTCAGCTTTAGGTTCATTTTCATAAAGAAATTCTATTAACATTTATAAGACACCAGGATGCAATATTGACACATGGGAAAGAAATTGCTGAAGTTGATTAAAAAAATGTATGCCAATATCTAGCTATAGCCATGGGCAGTTTAGAACAATTAGTACAGTTGTATGTACCCATTGTATGCAACCTATCCATTTAAAATGCTTCATGAATTATTTTTAAATCTAATGTGAGATTAAACGTACTGTCCACAAGACTAAAATGCAGTTTTGGTACCATATCAAAACCACAAGGAAAGACAATCCCTGTGTGCCCTTGGTGAGACAGGTTCTCCCAGCATTCTGTTCCCAGCCTAGTCGACTGAGGAGCACAGGACTCGATGAAGCACACACAAAGGTGAGGTCTGTGCTACATCCTGGCACACAAGAAACTGCAACAACCTTTTTGCCTTGCTATGTATAGCAAATATCACTTCAATGATATAATGAATAGATGCCAGAACAATAAGAAGATAAATAATTAAGTCCATTCTGATAATATGGAAGGGTTATTCTTTCATGCTGAAGAGATCTAATGTTGTTGTTATAATCTCCAATTCAAAAAAAGTCTAGAAGAAGAAAGCAAGAAGACTATGCATATATAAAAATGCATTGGTTCCCACCGTTTACTCAAACAAAAAGAGAAATTCTTGCTTGAGTGATTTGCTTTAGCCAAGATATCAGTGACAATTTAGGAGATAGCCTTAAAAGGACAAATAAATATTCTTACAGGTGAATTTGAATCAGCCTGATAAAGCATATGTAGTTGTATAATTTGTCTTCTTCTTTCTAATTTCTTTGCTGGCTTAGTTGGACACTTTCCCTCTCTACCTACAGCTAAAATTCAGTATTTGGAGCAGTTATTTTTGTACAGCGCAGTAAATATTTTATTGCCCTTGCATAACATCCATCTGAATGAGTTATTTCTAATCAGGTTTAAAATGTAAAAGCATTTCAGACTGAATTTTTTAAAAGTCTCTAGATGCTAGATGTATGTGCCATGCATAATGTTACTGAACTCCAGCCTGAAGTGAGGCTTCTTATGAGCTAGTGAAATGCTAAAATTGAGGGGAACATACAAGTACAGCTACAGGGATTCAGACCTTGTGTTTAGGAAGTCTAGAAGGCTCCAGTGCTAGATTGGCAAGTCTTGTGTCTGTGACAGTAGCAACCCCAGTAACTGTGAGAGAAGAAGSATGGATGGGGTCTTGAGCACTTTGGAGCTTTTAAGTGCTGCTCTGCCAGCGGTGCCTTAGAGCCCATTTGTCTGCTGGAGCATAATGTGACTGTGTGCTTCATGCTTTCATATTTATATCTAGACCTGGCTCCAGAACTCTTCAGGAGGTAGACAGACTAGCAGTCTTTCTTGGTGCTGAATCCATCTTGTCACTCAGCATRAAAATCTCTCGAAGATTATATTCCTCAGCATTTGCTTATTTTGCCCTGCTAGGAAGGAGAGACAAGAAACATGATTCTGTGCATATCTTGCCATGGGTTCAATTGAAATTGAAAAATTATTTTTAAAAATTTTCAAACAATCTGTTATATTCATATTCTCATTTTCCAWAATTGGAACACTTTTTGAAAACTATGTATAGTGAATATTGGGATTTGTGTTCACTGGCATACTATTTTGTTTGAATGGTTTATTCAGGTTAGACCATGGTTGATAATTTTTTTAAATATGGGTGATGGTACCCACATATAGATTCTTAACTATCTGAGCAAAATACTGGCAAGATTGCTAAAAACAAATAAAGGTTAGATTTTATTAATATTCAAAGTATTTTTCTGAATGGTTTGACATTTAGGAAACCCCACAAAAAATTATTGTGTATCTCTGTACTCATAATTTTTATGAATATCAGGTCACTTGTTAAAAAATCAGCCTAAATTTTTGAAGTCTTGGGTTAGAATAAAGGAAATACAAACTAAGTTTKCTTACTCAGGTCTAAATCCTACTCCAGCCTTTTCTTTTTAGAATAAAATTTTCTATGGAATATAAATTTCCCTTCCTTGTTGTAATAAAACACGTTACAGTCCTTGTGAAATAGTAATGGACAATTCCCTGGTRCTAAGCCCTATTCTTCTTGAGAAAGGACTTGCAAACTTGGATATCGTGCATACTCCTGAGTGGGACCTCTATAAAAATTTGTAAGTTTTAATTTATTTTCACCCTATCCATAGGTTTATTGCCTTTCCTGTTAGCAGTAGAGTTATATTAAAAGTTTAAAACTATATTAAATTTTTCCCAATGTCACTTCAGCACCCTCATGYCAGTGGATTTCTTGTAGTGCTGCCTGTTTCAGTGTCAGCCATACCATTCCCTTCTCAAGCAGGGAGAGGCAGATAGAGCTGGCAGGAGGGACTGGGGATGCTCCTTTTTTGCTCTGTCTTCCTCCAGTGCCATGTGCTATCAGATTTGTGGCGTGTCTCTTCAATCTGTCAGCATCCCCTTAGTGCTACTCAGTCACCCGTGAGGAAATACCTTGTGTGTTGGCAGAGGATGTTCTCTAACAACACCCAGTCACCCAGTCAAGCAGGCTAAAAGGGGCAGCAGACAGCGCCTTCACACCAGTGTATGCTGAGATCTCTGTCAATGTGTCTTGACCTCATAAGAAGACACAGCAAAAAGGCCCGGGTGAAGAGCAGAGAAAGGTTACTCTTGCCTTGTCTGCTAAAAATGGCAGCTTCCTTTACTCCACTCAGTCAGAAACAAGCACATTGCATACTTGTGTGGGTGTTCACTTGGGTTTTTCTATATACAGATATATAGAGATATATATACATAAACAAAACTCACACACAATTTCCTTTTTGCAGTATGGGAATGTAACCACTAGATGACACCAAGAGATARTTCCTATAGACCTGATTTTTCATTCTTTATCCATCTGTCTGTTCAAAAGGTGACATTCTTGCTGAGATTGTAATTAAGATTACAGAGGTACGCAAATTAAGTCATCTGGCAATTATTAATAGTTACCTTACTTTAATATTATCAATTACTGTCCTAGAGTGCAAAGAGCTTAGAATTTATGATCATTTGGACAGTGGATCTCAAACATTACCTCTCCTTCCCTGCTGCGCATATCTTTAATTGTCTGCTACAGAAGCATCATTTGTATTTTCACAGCCAAGAGTCTTCTGGTGCTCCTGCAGCAAACTTCCCTGTTGCAGTAGTTTACAATTCATGTCTGASAATCCACAGAAGGTGAAAACTCATCAAGTCTTGCTGCAAGACTATGTATTTATACCAGATGAGAATTAACTCTTTTGCCCTACTCTGCTACCTTTATTACTTTGAAATAAAATAAAACTACAGGGTTTGATAACAAGAACGAAGAAATGCTTTTCCTTTCTTGAAAGAATGTAAAAATTTATAATTTTATATGTTTTTTGAGATTTAGGTTTTGGTCATGAAAAGAAGGAGCAGGCTAAAATTTTTCTTTTACATTATTTTATTAATAAACAGTTACGCTATCAGATAAACAACAACAACAAAAATGTATAAATATCCAAGGCCGACAGGTCTGAATGGATGTTACATTACACAAAATGGCTGAAATCTGTAAGTGGTGGACAGAAATTTATTCCCACGTGTCTAAGATCATAAAAGCAACATTGTATAACTCATGTCATCCACAAATACAAATTAGACACAGACCCTGCTTGAAAATAGAGATAATTCATTTAGCCATGGAAAAATAGTCTTATGGAAAAAATGCTCTTCAAAGATTTTTAGCCATTCCTACCTCCTACCCCCCATCTTCAGGTATTAACATAACTAAGCAATAACTTTTTTACAGAAAGAAATAATTCATAAATATTCACAGGCTACAACAACAAAAATACCGGAAGGATGGAGTAGAATAGCTTTTCCTACATGTGTGTGTGTTAAAGTGCTAAGTGTTTCATATACTTCATTATAACTACTTAGAAAAACTTCAGCAATTCCCCACTGTGTCTATTGTGGCCATCATTGTAATGATAGTAAAGGGAAGTATTTATGAGGAACTTACTGGTGAACTCTACACAAGTAAGTGAAAATGGGGAATACAACACAAAACTTCTGTTGAGCCACATCCCCACTCATTGGGGTTTTTTAACAATAGTTCATATTTTTAAGCATTTTTCTGATGAGGCAATAAATTTAAAAGTCACAGATGAAACCTCTCAATCACAGCTTGCCTGAGTGGTTCGAAGTGATTGCTGTCATCCCTGCTCTGTGACACAGTGAGACCTAGGAGGTGCACAAGCATCCACCCTGTGGTCTGCCCCTGCTCCAAGAGACAACTGCTTAAATTTCTGAGTGCTGGAGACAAACCCAACCACCTGGTCCAGATCAGGAGCTACTGGGAGGCACCCATTCTCTGTAGGCTCATGGCCCTGTAGAAATCACCGTGCCAACCACACCATGAATGCAAGCGTTGGTGTGAGGCGAGAAGCCTGCCAAGGCTGACTCCCGGCAAAGGGAAAATAATAAATCAGTGAGAGTGTGAAAGGGAGTCGTTGTGTAAAGAAATTATAAAGGTTATAAGAAGGGATCACATGCCTGTTGCATAGGACAGAAGAGATGAAGTCTTATTGTAACCCAAGGAACTCGGGGACGGGATTTCTGAGAACACATAAAACCCACCATTAGCTTTGGTAATACAATTAAGAAAGACTTTCTTGACCAATGACTTTATGGAAATGTGGCTTGCACAATGTCTTAAGATTCCTCAGAATAAAGTGATGAATGCCTGTGGAATGTAATTTCTATGTAATTGCTCTGGTGATTAGTACAGGGG
Organism: Cardinalis cardinalis; assembly: GCA_014549065.1. Taxonomy (NCBI): domain Eukaryota; kingdom Metazoa; phylum Chordata; class Aves; order Passeriformes; family Cardinalidae; genus Cardinalis; species Cardinalis cardinalis. The sequence goes on along the minus strand of JACDOX010000043.1, from coordinate 1,968,863 downwards.
CTCTGCAACTACTAGTTTGCAAGTACTTGAACACGAAAAAATGACACTTTAATTTTACATTTTTATAGGTAAGAGAGACTTTACCTGAACTTTGCTTTTTTGAGGGGTTTGGTTCATTTTTTTGTTTCAGAAGCCACCTGGAAATACTTCCTGTAAAAAGTCTTGGAGATCATGCTTTTCAAACAAACAGAGTGCATATCATAATTTTTTTTGACTTTTGATTTTTATTTCACATCTGAAAAACAGATTCCATTTTTATGTGGAACAATGACAATTGTCAGTGAAAGCACCACATACTCTGTTTGACTCTGTTGTTAGAAATCCAACTTGTTTTGCCCTCAGCAGTTTTACAGGCAGTTCAAATTGCCTCATAAAACTCTAATGGTTTTCCTCATACACAATATGCATTGTGTGACAGGCACAGAAAACACATCTTATCACAGTTTATGCTAGATAAAATATGCATCCAACTGGATCACTGGTCCACCTTCAGCAATTTCTAATTGTAAAAAAGCTCTGAACAATATACTACCAAGTTAAACACATTTTTTAATTTAAGCCTTTTAAAAGTAAAGCAATGGCATATTCATGTGTATTAACACTTTTATGTCTTCTGTTGTATCATAGATGGAAAGATTTTAACAATATAAGAAAATATTTGGAATATTTTTGCAGAGGTCTTATTTTGTTAGAGAAATAAAGGTCTTTATGTTGGGGGAGCTTTACACATGAAGAAAGCTGTAACAGACTTACTTACTCTGTTCAGGAGGAATGCATAAGCCGTGGCATTTTTTAGCACCTTATAATTTATGTAGAAGAAATGCAGGACAGATCTGTAGGACAGATGAGAATTGTCCCAGATTATCTGATTATTTTTCTTTCTAAATATGTTAAGTAATATTATGCTATCAATAATTTAAAGTGTGCAAAATCTGAAAGTTATTTCTCAGAAATCAAGATATCTGCTTAGAAGTTTCTTGTAATGTTGTTTATCATATTTGCCAGGTTCTTTTCATCTGCTATCTATATTTTTCATTTTATAGGACACTGATTTCACACTTTCAATATTTTTGCAGAACTCTGAGATTTATGCATGTAAATGTTTTTAAACCTTAAGTCTTTATTAAATCTTTTCAGTTCAGTATTGCAACTATTAAATATGTAATCTAAAATATGAAGGGCTRACACAATAGTTGGCTCACTGGAGTGAAAAGCATTTTTAGAAGTTTGTATGGGAGCTGCAACATCTAGGGTATGATTAGTAAGTCTTAGAAGATTAAGGGGATTTTAGTCTAGTTTTGTCTTTTAATTCTGTTAAGTTGCCTTGGTATCCTGTGGAAGCATTCAGTCACATCAGCTCCACCCTGCGTGGGCTTGGCTGCTCCCTTTCGCTGTCTGAAAAAAAATTACAAATACAGATGTATGGTTGCTCATACAAGATATGTAGCTCCAAATTTGACACATTGTTGTTACCCTTAGACTCAAATGTTTAATCAGAACTGACTTCCAAAAACCATGTGGCATATATTTGGCAAAATATTATTAGATGTAGTTGTAGTATTAATGATGTTAGACATTATTAATAATTATTATCATTATTATAGCTGTTGATTATCAAAGAATACAAGCAATGCAAAATTCATGGGGACAAATAATACTTTTTTACGAGCCAGCTAATACAGTTTGAAAAGATAAACCAGGACACACAAGCCTTTGACAGACCTGAAATAGAAGCAACAAACTTCAAAGGTGACCTTGGTTTATCTCGACCATATTTTGTATTAGCACCTGCAGACAGGCATAGCGGAGATCCATTGTTCAAAGCCCAGTACAAATAGAAAATAAGAGACAGTTCCTGCTCCAYTGAGTTCACAAGCCAAACACTGAGCTAGGGAAAAGCAGGAGGGCAAACAGGCATGCAAAGGCTAAGCTTTAACAGCTCAGTAACAGAACCAGACAGGAACTTGCGTCTCCTGGTCTGCAATCTAGGCCAAAATTGCCCAGAACACATTTGAAAGGCAAATGGCAATTTTTACCTCCTCCTCATAACCCTTAACCATAGAAACTTACATGTTAGAAGGTCAAGACGGACCCTATGTGTGTCAGTGCCTGGGGCCTGGTTCTGCAAATCACTASTCAGAGCTGCAAAATTACTACCCTGCAAACTCATGGAAATTCAGTAGTAGAAATCCACTGGCGGAAAGACAGCAAGCCCCATGGCAAAGAAACAATTGATGGGATGAAGTCCTTCATCTGGAATTTCTTATTTTTATTCATTTTATAAACACATATCATAGTTCTGAAAGGGACACAGCCACCATTTTTACTTGTTGATTATTAACAGCTATTTAATCTTATTTAAGATTAGCAATTTTTGGAGACTTGATATATCAGAAAGTAGGTTTAAAATAATGTAATGATCTAATTTACTTTTTCCCCCACTTTTCTGATAGAAATATTTCTTTATTTTTTTCCCCATTTACAGGTGCAGAATTAAAGAACATGTTCACTCGCTATATTATTGGTGCACTTAAGTGAAGTGTTCCAAAGCATATAATTACCGTGTAGGTTTATGGCCCTGAAGTAGATTGGGATAGTGGTGCTGCATATCCATGATTTGAAGGACATACAGTGATGATTATAGAGGCAGTACTCTACATCCATTCCAGCCCTTTTGTGTTTAGCTGGTTGCCATGGCAAATAATTGGATAGAATTTAAGCCACTTTCTTCCAAGCAGGAACTTCATAATTTTACCCTTCACATAATTTTGAACATACTTTTAAAGATTCTTAAAGTTTATGCAGGAATGGAATACAGACTTGGAAGAAAAAAAAAATAGATTTCTATACACGGAAGGACAGTTGGTTTGGAGGTTTCTTCATTTCACTTTTTTTTTTTTTTAAATCCTGAGGATTTCATTTTCTTAACAACATGATATTGCAAAATTTGAGCCTAGTGAAAATGAAGAAAGATTTGCACACAGAGGGATAGGAAATAGGAAAGTGAATGATCAAATACAGCTTACTTTAGCAATTGGTGTCAAATAAAAACAGATAGAAAATGTTATGCTCTCAGTTTCCCAAATGTATTTAGCTAAAAATTTTTTTAAGCTTTGAAAATGTTGGTGATGTTGTATTTATGGTTCATGGTAAGCATCTTTCATATCCTTATTTTTCAATTTGGTTCTTTTTCTGAAGACATAGTTAAACTTGTGGAAAAATCTGCTGTGATTCCACACCAGTGCCTGACATATGCCACCCTGACTCAGTTTATTATCTTATAGACTGCACTATCAACTATAAAGGCTCAGCAAGCATTTCACAAGATGTTGCAATCATGGCAAAGCCAGACCTCCTCTGCTTATAGTAATATTTTACTGTGGGGTTTTCTGGAGATTCACAGAACACAAACGTATCTTGTCCTGTTACATTGGTCCAGAACCTGGCAGGACCATTGTTGCCTTCTTGCCTTTAAAGGAAGCAATACTCTAAGGGAGCAAAAAAGTACAGCTGTTGGTATAACATGTACACATGGGGAAGGCCATGGCTGCATTCACCCCATTTCCCTTGAAAGATAATTTGTACCTACTGTTTTAGAGAAACATCACTTCTTAAGTAATCAACTTGGACATTAAAGAAGGAGGTGACTTTGATCCCTGCGGAGAGGGTCAAATCTGCCTGCATTTTCTGTGACTAAAATAGGTGGAGAGAGTAACTTTAGAGACCCTCAGAAGGATACCTTTATTTTCATTGGTTAGACAGGAATCCTAAGCCCTTTTCTATTTGTTTATGTGTTTAAACCTTAAACATAACCATTTCCCTTTTACAGATACTGAGTGATGTGGACAGTGACTGTACTTGTGATGTGAGGACCACAGCAGTGTGCCTGATCTTCCTAATTTTTTATCACCTCTCATAATAATTCTATTCCTTGTGATCACAAAAATTAAAACATTACTTTCATGCTTTGATTTGCACTTCTACCTTCCAAACTTCCTAACAAACTAGACTGCAATTTTGCTGCTCCTTKGAAAGTATCCAACCCAAGATTCAAAAATTAAATACTGACACTGAGTAAGCCTGGTTATTTTAGAAACTAAATTAATAGAAAGATTGGAGATTTATAGTTAGCTCTAATAGAAGTGTTATTTCTCTAATTTGCCTTTTTGCAATCTTGATTTAGTGCTGAAAGTAAGAAACTGAATAAGAGAGGTTTTGTTGTAGATTTGAAAACATTGAATAAATACAATAGGATATGAAAAGAAGAGGTCTATTTTCATCTGCACTTTTTCATGGTTTTTTTGTTTGCTTTGTTCTGAAGTTTTTGCTTGTTGGGGTTTTTTGTTTGTTTAKTTGTTTGTGTTTTGTTGGGGTTGTTTTGGAAATTTTTTTCTGATTTTTTTTGTCCTTTACTGAAAGATTCAGCATTCAATCATTGATTATTTTAGTAGCATTTTTCTATCTACCAGGTGGCATATGTTTTTCAGAGTGGAACTTAGTAGTAAATTTTTTTTTTTTTAATTATGACCTGCCTAGAATATAAAATAAGGAGAGCTTCTACCTGACTTGTGAATTAATCAAGTTTGGGAATCTTCTTTGAGTCTCTTTTTTTATGGTGATGACAATCCACATTTTCTTTTCTTCTACCTAGCTCCAAGTACCTGGCAACAAATTTGTTGTCCCTGCATGTCTTCGATAAGGACTCTTGACTGGTATGAAATTTGTATATGGAGAAAACCAAAGAGAAAATCTGGAGTATCCTTTGGCCTCTCACTAAAACATTCTTTTTAATGAGTTTTGAATTTGCATGTTGTTACCTCTCTGAAGATGTATTGCAGTTCAATGCAGCATAGGCCATTGCAGCCTCTTTTTGTTGAGCAGGACTATGGTTAGTTCCTGTAAACAAATATGGTGGCATCTTTAAATACTAATTGAGACAACTTAAAATGCAATTTGTTAACAGCATTCTTAAATTTTTGGTAGAGACTGAAGAATAACATTCCGAAGAGGGAAAGCTTCTACAGAATGAGATGGAGAAAAGAAAATATAAATACTACCACTAGTAACATACTAAAACCCTATGTGAACGATAGAGCAGAAGGATTGGGATGGATAAGGCAGCTAGACTAGAAATGCCTCATCATATTATAGATTTGTCTCTTCTGAGCAGGTTAGGAAAGGTCTTTTCATTTCTCACCTCTTGCATCAAGTGCAGCCAGAGATTAAGAGACAATGCTAAGGGAGGTCAGCTGTGTCCATGCCACAAAAWACTAATCTAAATGTTCCCAGTGTTTTCAGTACCATCATAACACACAAATGATTGCATTTAGAGTTCATATCAAGGGGAAAACCTGGGAGTCAAGAATAGGAAGCTCACCTGGGCAAATATATGAAAGTACATGGAAAAGAAACAGGAGGGAAAAAAAAAAGAAAAAGCTATTGATAAGTACCTCTACTCTGCACAGTGGACAGCTGCTACATTGAACTAGAAGCTGGATGTACACTTCAAAAGGAATTGCTAAGGCAAGCCACTGAATTTCCCTGCAGCATAAAGCTGTTACTACAAAGCAAGCTGGTGAGTCTCCTCTGCCAAAGTTTAGGAAAATTGACAACATGGTAACATCTTAGGCCCCTGAAATGTTTTATTCCATATGGCCAAACTCTCTTTTCTCCAACAGCCAAATAACATCTCTTGCTCTRCATCTCTATGTCTTCCTGTTTTAAGCCTTGGCAGATCTCACTTACATCTTCTGCTTTTTGTTGTTGTCGAGGAATTGAAGAATCAGAGTGATGTTCCAGGCCCTTCATGCCCACAGTTCATCTCAACGTCTCTTAGGTTCTGTTCTGCAGAGCTGCTACATTGTCGATTGTGAGGCCCAGAAACATTGACCCCTCTCTCTATTTAGCAAGTATTACAAAAGACACCTAAGTATATTTGGGTTTAAATTATGAACAACATTTTAAAGACCAGTCTGAAAGCCATTTACTCTCTTTCCATTACAATTTCTTTAAATTGGAGTGTTTATCTAATTTTTGCAGAGTAAATTAGTCCTGAAAAATCTTTAAGAAGTTTTAAAAAATCTTTGTTACCTTCATAATAGATTATGTTTGTCCCATAATATGGGAGTCCTTAGTAGGATCACTATTGTCTAATATCATTTTTTCAGGGTAATAATTTTTAGAAAATTGATTCCTAAATTTTTTTAAAAACAAAAATTTTATTCTCAGTAAAAAAATATTTTATGCTGTAAAACAGTATTTTTTCATATTTAATTGACAAATTAAATCCCATTGTTTGATTGAGCCATCATTTCATATGTAATTTATTTTATATACCATAATTTGTAATTTTATAGCAAGAGTTTTTTATTTGTTTAGGATTTCATAGAGTTTTATTATGACCATCAAAATATCTACAAATTTCAATCCGTGGTTCAAAATATCTGAGCTACCTGTTAGAGCAAGCCTGGAAATGAATGAATTCTCAGTATTGTCTGAAAGCACTGAAAAAACCCCTTTTAATCTCACACAAGAGTTACAGCTTGCAGCAATACACCTCTATTTCTGTTGGCTTCTCCAATACAGGTGAAACACAATACAAAGCAAAACCAACTCAGTCCATAGTGGAAGTAGTTTATTAAACAATGCATGAGTCCCGGTRTAAAGCAGTTAAGTTGCAACTACTTGGTTGGCAAATGCATCACAGAACAAAGAAGTGGATCACACCTAAAAGTACTGCATTCTTTTGCTCACCTATGTTAGATGGAGTCTGACTCTAAAGACAGAGAAAGTGCTGGCCTCTCATTCTGGAAATTTCATCCAAGTTTTACAGTCACAAAATTACTAATATGAAACATTCTTTGGATAAAAATAATACATATGCTCAGATTCAATAATTTTCCCTGAGCATAATTCAGATTTCTGAAAGAGCTTTGTCCTATTCCTGAACAGTATTTCATATTCAGGCCAGACAATCTATGGTCTGAGGTGACTAAACCCCAGATTGTCACCTCATATATCAGGGCTCAGTGTAGACAAGTGGGAAAATTGCTGGAGTGATGGGTCAAAGGCAATGATGTGAGTTCCAACAAGGCCAAGTGCCAGATCCTACACTTCAGTCACAACAACCCCATGCTTCATCCAAGACTTGGGGCTGGAAAGTTGCTAATCAGAAAAGCAYCTCGGTGTGCTTGTCAACAGCAGCTGAACATGAGCCAGGCTGTGCCCAGGTGSCCARGAAGGCCAATGGCATCCTGGCCTAGATCAGCAATGCTGTGGCCAGCAGGGCCAGGCAGGGATTGTCCCCCTGGGCTGGGCACTGCTGAGGCCACACCTCCAGTGCTGTGTCCAGGGCTGGGCCCTCRCTGCAGGAAAGGCACTGAGGGGCTGCAGAGAGTCCAGAGAAGGGCAATGGAGCTGGGGCAGGGTCTGGAGCACAAGTGCTGTGAGGAGCAGCTGAGGGAGCTGGGGKTGTTTAYCCTGGAGAAAAGGAGSCTCAGGGGGGACCTTATCACTCTCTACAGCTGCCTGAAAGGAGGCTGTGGCCAGGTGGGGTTGGTCTCTTCTCCCAGGCAACCAGTGACAGGACAACAGGACAAGGCCTCAAGGTACACTGGGGGTGGGGCCGAGTTTGGACATAAGGAGGAATTTCATCATGGTAATTGGTGTTAAATGTTTGAATGGATTATCCAGGAAGGTGCAGTCGCTGTCCCTGGAGATGTCCAACAAATGACTGGCACTTAGTGCTAGGGTTCATTTGATGAGGTGGTGATTAGTCAGTGGTTGGAGTGGATGATCTTGAGGGTCTTTTCCAACCTAAATGATTCTGTGATTCTGTAAATTGATGTGCATGGCTTGGGCTCTATAGAAAAAACCTGAGCACCCTAACTTAAGCTACTAGCTTTCTTGAAATACAAACTGTAAATGTTTGTGCAGCCTGGAAATGTAAATTAATCTATATGTTGATCCAAGAAGTAAGTTTAGCTTCAGAAATACCATGTTTTTATAGCCTCAGATGGTTTTTTCCACAATTTTGTGTAGGTTGAAGACTCTAATATTTAAGACAGACATTTTCATTAGTTTCCAAGAGATGCTTTCAGAATCAGTGTCAGGGATATAATATTTTAAGCCTCCTCCTGGGGTACTGTAACCTGGCCGTCATTCCTTATTTCAGCCTTTGTTCACAAATGAACTATCTATAGCAGATTTGTGCTCTGCTGCCTGCAATTGAAAGCTAGACAAAAGTTCCCTTCAAGGGATTAAATAGATTTTGAGCTAGTTATGTTTTTTTCCTAGCATGAAATAAGCAGAGAAAATAAATTTTAATTTAAAATTCATCTTTTGTAAGTACTAAAGTACCCTTTAAGTTACTCTGTAACATTCTAGAAGACAGGCACATAAATAAAACACTGACAAAACAGGTGTGTATTAAACAGCATTATCCCAGCAAGTATGACCTATTTGTAGTCTTAAAGATGCATGAACAAGGTTTTTGACCATACATCTTTTCTTATAAAAATGCTGTAAGTCTGTAGGAAGAGTGGCCATCTTTGCTGTACTAGAGGAGAGCAACATCCCATCTACCCATACCTATCACTGTATTAGAGGGGGGCCATGAGGGGCAATACAGGGCAAGGTCATGCTGTATTTGATTATCATCATCTTCGTGGAAATTCAGACTGCAGACTGCTTGAAGCACAGCCTGGTACTTGCAGAGGGGAAGAACAGGGAGCTGGATATGCATCCTGATGTAAGTTATCTGTTACATTGTGCTCAGGCACAAAGTAGACGTGTCTCACTGTGGGTTCTTATCTCTATTTTCTTTCTTTTGAATGATAAAAAACATTATAAAAAATATCAGGAATTCTGGCTGCCATCAGACATTCCTTCTAATACAGGCTTCCTTTAATTACATCATATATTCTTGCCAGGGAAGAGTGTGGCAAATATGTATCCAATTTTAAATAAATCTTCAGGGCAAGACTCTCTGCCCAGCCTATCTGAGCTGGAAAAAATCACATGACATTGRGTCCTTATTTCTACCTCACTGCAAATCTATATTCTCTGTGCCTGACCAGATTAGCAGGCCAAGAAGCAATGTCATAATTAACGGGCAACAAACACATGTTCATATTCATAGAATATCAAGTTGAAGAGGACCTCAAGGATCCTCTGGCCAAACTTTCCTGGTAAAAACACTGTCTATGCAAGATGAATCAGCACCCTGTTCCGATGAATCTTTAAAGTCTCCAGCACTCAGGAATCCACCACTTCTCTGGGGAGACTGTTCTTGTGAGAAATTTTTCTTGTGTCTAACCAGAATCTCCACAGGTGCGACTTGTACTCTTTAGCCCTCATCTTCTCCATGTGACTCCTTCAATAAAGGGAGCCTCCATCTCCTTATAACCACTCTTCAAATATTGGATATAAATATATAATATAGTCTCCTCTCAGCTTTCCTTTCTCAAGGCTGAACAAAGCCAGCTCTTCCAGCCCTTCCTCACATGGCATGTTTCCCTGATGATGATGATCTTTGTCATCCTTCTCTGGATGGTCTCCAGGTAATCCATATCTTTTTTGTATGGCAGGGGCTAAAACTGAACACAGTTTTGAGGTTTGGCCTGACAAGCACTAAAAGTGGAATAGCGACTTCATTTCTGCAGGTCATGCAACCCAGTATCCTGCTTCCTTTTTTTTATTCAGAAGCAACTGTTCACTTATACAGACCTTGTTTTTTCCTCCAGGAGAGAGGCCATACAGTGCTGGCAAAGACAGAATTGGAGAAAGCGTCAAGAAGAACTGCTTTTTCAGTGCTGATAGTAATTGTGTCACCTCTCCTGTATAATGGCAGGCTGATTTGTTTGTTTGCTTTTTGTTTTGCTTTTTTCCATACTTGAAGAAAGAACTCTTGTAGTTTTCGTTATGTCTGACCAATCTAAATTTGAGCTGAGGTTTTACTTTTCAAACTGCATCTCTACATGTCCTGGAAATGCCCTTGTAGTTCTCTGTGTGACCTGATCTCCATCTCTGATATGCTTCTCTTTTGGTTTTGAGCATACTTAAATGCTCTTAATTAAGCCAAGGTGGTCTTCTGCTCTGCTTACTTCCTTTCCCTTTACTTTTCAGTTAGCCACATCGCTGCCAATGTCCTGAATATACTTAAAATGCCTGTCACCATCCAGAGTGCTGTCGTACTGTTCTTTCGGAAGGAGCAGTGCCTTTAATCCAGAAGCATTACTTCTTTCTGCAGTACTCTCTCTGTGTGCACATATTAAACTAAAAAGTGCCYTTTTCAGGCCTGGTGTACTGGGTGGGGCTCTGTCTGGCTTCCCTGGCCTGTGGCAGGGCAGGCAGCCACCGCCTCGCCCCACCTGCAGCACAAAAACCGGGAGGTTCTCCCTTAGCGGGACAGCTGACCTTCACTCAGATGGTGGCTCCTCCTCAACAATGAAGTTTGGGGCAGGCTCCTTGGTAGTTTGAGGAGCTGAGCAGGCAGTCTGTACTCCTTCAGTCTGTATACATTTGGCCTTTGACCCTCCTTCCATGCCTGTTCCTGCCTTGTCCTGCTGTATGGGATTGCAGAATGGGACTGTTGCTCCCCTGACTCTGTGGCCATTTGGCTCCCTCCTCACCATGGCAGATTTGGGTACATCATACGTCACAGTCATGGAGCCCAGCACTGTTAGGGAAGCCTCAGTATGAACTTCTTTTATGTAAAAAAAACAACAAAACACCCCCCCCACACACACCCCCCTTTAGACACAATTCTTTTATATCAGATGCCAGAGTTGTGATGCAATAGTGAGGCAAGTTCAGTAGAGAAAAAGGAGAATTCATATTTTTCTTTAAGTAGCAACCCACCAGAGACCATTAGGGCTATCTTCTACATTTGAAGCTGATAATTATCTTATCTACATTATCTTGTCTTAAGCTGCTTTTCTTAAATGTATCACTTGGAAGGAAGTTTGGAGACCCAGCACAGATGGCAGGGACATAATTTAAAAAGCTTTTTTCTGCAAATGCTYAAGTATTGTGAGACTTTATACAGGCTGTGAATGAGAAAATTGTATCAATAAAAATATGAGGATAATAACAGAAGAGCATTAGCTTCAGTAGGTTCTGGACTGAATTCCTTCTCACCTGGCAGAGAAAATAAATTACCTGAATATATTAGTTGATGACTTTTGAACACGTGTGCTGGCAAAGCTAGCTAGTTCAATCCCTTTGGCCAAAACACCCAGCTCACTAAGGTCTGGGTTTCATCAAACTTCTGGAGTTTGATGATTCTCGAGTTTGATGATTTCTGTTGTGAATCACTGTTGTGATTCTTTCTTTTGCTAGAAAAAATGCTGATTTAATTTAAATTTGTAACAGCTTTCATTTCATATTGTTTCATTAATACCACAAATGAACACTGAGGCGGAACAGAGAATTGTATTTCTGTTAGGCACTGCTGTGCTACTGTTGTTGATTAATACGTATCTAATTGGCCAGGAAATACTTCAAATATTTTAAATTCGTTCTTGCAAGTATGAATAACTCTAAAAGACAATAAAACATGCTATGGAAATGCARAATGCATAATATGGGTCTATCTCATTTCCTGTCTAGAACAATACAACTCTTAAAGGTTCCTCTCTTGATTTTTTAGTCTTGCCTGAAAAGATTTAATTTTCTTTAGTGTTAATTCCTTTAGCATTCCATTCATCACAATTTAATCTGATGCTATTTAAAACTTCTCAGGTTTTTTTGTATTTTAATATATTACTCCAATACCTTCTTTAGTGTTTCTTTCCACATGAAAATAGAAAAGAGTACACGTTCCTCAATTTTTTCTGTTGGCCTTACTACAATAAATATGAGAATTAGGCTTTATGTTATTAGCATGCATAGATCCATTAAATGAACATAAGACCTGGTGAGAGGTCATAGTATCATTGGGCTAAACCTCAAGTACAGTTGGGGTATAGGTCTGAGAGTGTAAGGTTGGAGTGTATTATTGCTTTTATAAAACTCACACTTCTTTCTGTGACATCAGTAATGGACTCCAACATGTGCAGATGTGGTCGTGTAATTACACATCTGAGAATCTTCATTATCTAATCGGGATTGTCACTGCCCAACAAGTCGTGCATGTTGGACAATTAATCCTATCAGGAATAGGCCTCCTTAGGCAACAAAAAGGATCTTCAAAAGAGATATAGACAATTATCAAAATTACTCTAAAACATACAACCACGAGAATAAAAACAAGAAAAATAAAATAAATTCTAACATAAAATGTATATGATGTTGGTTTTGTGCCTTCTTTCTTGTGCATGTCATTGTCTTGGTAGTAAGAGATTCACTGAAATCATCAGTGTTCAGGCACAGCTGACAAATTAGCGACAGTCTCTCTGAACCTTGTAAAATAAGGACAGAAAAGCTTTGATTCAAATAAGTTATAAAGACATTAGTTTTTTTSCATCATACTCTGCCTGTTTGTATTTCTCTTCCAAATACAAGCTGTAGTAATATTTTCTTGTCATTTGTATTCCTGCATCAAAGTATTTTATGTTCTAACTGGTGATGGAAAATAATAATAAAATGTGTGGTTAAAGCAGGTGCTGTTTGTAGTGTTTATATAAACACATTAGCACTCTTTTGACACAGCATGACCTGAACAAGTAGTTCATCCTACTAGTAACAGGGAAACAATAGCTGAGCGTGCCAGAGCCGAGTTCATTCAGATACTGCAAAATTAACACCAGATTATGAATACGCTTGCCACTGGTAATTAATCGTGAAAATTGCTGGAGGAGTTCTCCTACTGTGAGGGATATTGGCAGAAGTATTTACTGCTAATAGGCCTTGTTTAAGTTTTTTTTTTTTTCCCCACCCCCTTAGAGATAAAACTTGCAATAGACAGCACAGGGACTGGCAGATTGTTTCATATTCCTTTGGCCTTTTTTCTTGTTAACATTTCTGAATATCACCAGTGTTTTCCTTTCTGTTATTAGAAACATACATTGTGTGTTTACATTCAGACCATTAAACTGTCCTTCACAAGGAGTATAATTTCACAATCTGGATACTGTTTTTCTATATACCACAGTGATCTAACATTACCACATATTTTGTAGCAGTAATTTAGGGACATCATAGGAAGAATTTTTGTATTTCAAATAACGTACAAGCTTTTGTAACCTTAGGTAGTGGTTACATGATGTACAAAATCTTTGATGTGCCTATCATTTTAAGCAATTTTCCAGATATATGCCTTTTATTATGTGCTTTTAAAGCGTAAAAAATGACCAAGATGTTTTCAATCTACAGTGTTTTTAAATGCAATAAAGGTAAATGAAAATGAATATATTGACTAATTAAAAATAAAAAATTCAATTAATTAACTTGTTAATTAAATTTAATTAATTAATTAAAAAATTAAATTAATTAACGCACTCCTCTACATTATTCTAAAACTGTTTATACAATATAATCGTATTACGTATTTCCTCCTTTAGAAAAGAATGAAAAAAATATACGCATCGTGACTGGTTTTTGACAGGTGTGTTTTTGGATAGAAACAAAAACCAGTATTGTTGTGAAATTAATGAGGGATATTTCTATTGAGATTAATGAAAGTGGGGTTGAGGTCCATATATGTTAAAAATTTTACTATTGGACAATATGGAGGTTATGGAGGCATTTATTGCTGATTTTATGATGAACAGTAGCAATTCTTGGCCCATATATGCCAATATTTGATTAAGTCTCCATATAACACATTCTTTAGGCAATTTAGTTGATAATTGCAATAATTTGATTTTTATAAGACTTTTTAGATTGATCTTTTCCAAAAAATGTTTAACTATTTCTTTTGAGAACTTGTTAAATGTTTTTCCATTGATTTTAATGAGAATGAAAGTTTAGGCCTTCAATATTCAGCAGGCAAGCACTAGATCTCATATTTCTATATTAAAGATTGCTGTTTTTATTCTTTTCAAAACTATTCAGAATCTGGACTTCATTTTCTTACTTAGTATTTTTCCTTATAAAACACATACTTACTCTTCATCCTTCCCTTTCTGACTCCAGTCAGTCTAAACAAAATCATAGCGTTATATTTTTCTTGGGTTAGGTGTATATTTCATGGCCTATATTTAAGCCCAGTGCAGATTGTGGAGACAAAGTAGACAATAGACAGGCCACCTTAGAATTCAACCATTCACACTGAAATATTCTTTTAATTGAATTTTTATTTTTCTTTGTGGCTTCAATAGTTTCAATTAAATGGAGGTCCTTTTATTAGCATTGTTTTTAATTTTATTCATCTAAATAGAGAGACTTACATGTGGCTGGCATATTTCAGTGGGAAAAATCACAGAGTCCAAAGTAGGCCAAAATGCTCTAAAAAACTACACATTATTTTGAAGATGCCCTGCAAATATTTGTTCATGATAACATGATCTATAACCTTTCCTCAGTCTTTCCTTCAAATACTCTGAGGCATATTTTCTGTAGCCAATTCCTCAGGCAGCAAGGAATAATATCTAACAATTAGCAGCTGTCACATTGTTCTGACAGAGAATAAAATATTGCAGAAGGTAAACTGTCTGAGGTTTATTTTCAGAGTAATAATTCTGGTAATTTCTTAATTTCTTTCATGCTTCTAGCATGAAAGTTTTATATAATTCAAAATTTTTGTATTAAATTTGTTGTAGTACCAAACCATGTTGTGTTTCATTCATGTAAAAAACCACTAACCTTCATTCAACAAATTACTTCTAATTTAAGTGCAGTTGTAGTTTATGTATGTGAAGGCTAGATTCAAAGCCAGAAAAAAGGTCTTCAAATAAGAGCTCTTTTCCTAGGTATCACAACAGGTATCTAATATTACCTTTTTTTTTCTCTGAGAAAGGAAATGTTCAAGGCTTTACACACTGCTTTCACAAAGACAGTCATATTATTCCTGGTGTCCTTTGTATCTTTCCAACTTCATTATCCATTTAATGTAGCACTTTTGTTTTGATGATTGTTTACAAAATGCACTCCATATTATTCAAATAATAATGAATTTTTAAAAAATTAGGTCTTGTGTTGCAAAGGACATCTGAGGTCAGGCACCCGAATTCTCAATGAATAGCAATTAATCTATGTCACTTTTTGTTCTACATAGCATGAAAAAATATGTCTGACTTCTGGTAATATTCAAATATGTTTGTTGAGGCAATAGATGTTATTAATAATTTATATTCTTAAGAGTCTTAACAGCTTCCTTTCTCAAATATCTTTATAAACTGACATTAGCAATAATTTTCTTTTGTTTTTTAGTCTTAAAAATGTCACTATTTGTATGACAAGGGAGCTCTGTTTTTGATTGCACAAATAATGTTTCCATAATTCAATTAAGTAAATGATAATTTTAATTTTCCCAATCAAGCTATTAAACTTTAATRTATGTCAAAATTTGCTGATACATTGTGGAAATTGAACACTGTTATGAAAAACAATGAAAAAATAGATGTCTCCAGATAATTGGTTGTAGGAATCAAAAAAAAAGATTTCTTCATATAATCAGAAAATCCTTGCTTTATAAAGAAAAAAGCTAAAGAGTAAAGTTTATTTCCACAAGGCTGTGGCCAAATTCACTTTAAGCAGATCCATGTCCTCAATGCCAAGGTAACACAAAAAAAAGGAAATAAAATTAATGACCTTTCTATAATAGAATTGTGTGCGTCCAAACCAAAAACTTCTGCTTACACATATGAGCTAGACTGTAGAGGGCTTTCTCTTCATCAAAAGGAATAATTTCTCTTTTCTGAAGCTCTCCTTTGAAGAGAGAAAACAAAGGGTAATGTAGTGTCCTATTCTGTATGGACTGCATTGGACCCTGGTGACCTTGAGAGGGATCTGCATTGCTCAACTGAACACTTTTCAACTTCTGGTAAGATAAATAGTCCTGCACATGTAAAATGTTGGTGTGTGCATGTACAAGTAAAGTATCTGAGTTAATCATGCTGGGTTGGGCTCTCAGGGCCCTTAAAGCAGCACTCTGCACTCGCCGTTTTTGCTAATGGCACAAGGACTTATGCCACCGTTGAAGACAAAGTCAGATTTTAACAGGCAGTTTGGAATTTCCTGGCAGCCATATCATACTTACTCCGAGCAATATTTACACGCAGTGTTGCCTATTGTGACCTAATCTTTTTAAAATCCAAAGCGGACTAAACATTTCCAGCACCCCAAGCAATAAATAAGTGAAAGTGGCTGAAAAGGATTGATTTATCATCTGAGTACTTTCTTTACATGACTCTGAAGGAACTATTATGAACCATCTTGACAAAAAGCCATTTTTTAAAATGTGCCTTTCATGTGTATAACAGACTGTGTAATTACAGCATATGGGGTAAATAGTATATTTTTTAAAAATTATTATGCATACCAAAACACATGTTTACCTTAAAGACTGTAGTAGCTTTGAGGCAGTTATTGTAGTCCATCAGGTAAATAGCACATGTTTCCTAAATGCTGCACAAATGTATGTTATTATGCAGTATGTGTGTCATTATATAATAGGCTGCAGTGGCTTTAAAAAAAAAWAACTATTCTGTTGTGTTAATACTTCTAAAAAATCATGACATCATATTTTTACTTGCCTATGTTAGAAATAAAATAATAAAAAGTAAAACAAAGGAATGTACAAAAGGAACTTTGAATAAATAACTAAATCTCCCACCCTTCCAACTCCACAAAAATCAGTAGGGGTTTTATTCTTATCTTTCACCATTTCAGGGCCTTTCTGGTGGAACAGAAGACTCTACTCAGTATAGTAAGAAAGGGAGTAAAAGCTTTAATTTTGTCTGCTTCTAATGTCCTATTTCTTTTTGCTAGAGCAAAAGAATAGAATTTGCTTAGCCTTGACATCAAGTTTTCTTTATCAAGTATTCTCTGCTATGATACATTCTGTCTTCTTACACTTGTATGGTATTTGCTGGAAGTATTGGAATTATTGTTCTGGCTATAGGCCCTACAGAACTGAAGTAGCACTTAGGCAGAAAATACGAAGACAAACAGGAAAGGTTTAAAAAAATAAAAACAAAAACCAAACCAAAACAAACAAACCCAAATTATTGAAAAGAAACAGCTTCTGAAGACACATAAGAAAATACCAACCCAAAATTTAAAAATGGGTTTGAATGTATAAGGGTATTTGTTAGGTCATAATGGAGCAAAAGAATGAAGGTCAAAGGTACTTTTCCCCTTTTTGCCAGTCATAGGTGTTCCAAATAAACCAAGTAGTCCCAGGATCTATGCTTACAAATCCAAGGGGAAAAAGTTGTATGAATTCATGGATCTATATTATACAAGAGGAAAAGAGGAGACAAGAACAAGAACAGTTTTTGTGAACAAAGACTGAAATTTGAGACATACTCCACACTTCTTTGTGGATCACCCATTCCTCCTCTTCCCCACTGAGAAGGCATCTCTTGCCTTCTATAATCCCTGTCCCTTGCCAAGTAGCCAGTTTAACCCTTTCCCCTCCATGCAACTGCAGGAGTCTGAGAGCTCCTGCATCATCACCTTCTTATTCTCAGTAAAAAAGACTGTAACTGTAATCCTGGTGGGTTACCCCAGCTCAGATATGGGAATGAGATTGTCTAGGTAGTGGGTTTGGCTTTAACTTTCCCCTTTGGAATAACTCTCGTAAAATCTTATTGAATCTCCTTTAGTTCATCCAAGTACATAGGTGAACAAAGAAATACAAATGCAATCCAGTATTGATCCAGTGGGTGGGAGGTCAATTTATACAGTTCAAATTATGTTATCACCTGCATAAGTGATACTATCTACTCTAGTAGAAAGAGTATAGTAAAAAAAGTCATTAGCTCTTGGGCTTTCCTTCTTAGTGAGAGTGCAGTAGTCATATTGAAATGATACTAAACAGATTATTGTTTACATATTATTCTTTTTCTTTGCTTAAAGACTATCTCAATGATTGTAGAAGTATGGAAAAAAAAAATGATTGCAGAAGCTGTGAGCAAGCTGTGTGTAAAGTTGACTCACAGGGATTTCTAGAGCAAATAGAGGAAAAGATTAAATAATCCATCCAACCCTATTAATTTTTTAAGTCATTATTATGACTAATTTGTAATCATTGGTGACAATTTCTGAAGAAGTTCCAACAGTGTAYAGAACAAGTATTTTCTTTTATCCAAAATATTAAACCCTTTGGATAGAGTCAGGATTTCATTTGCTGAATAAACTGATTTCTACTTTCTAACCTGGAGAAAAATGGTACTGGCTTAATGAAAAGTATCCTTATATTTCCATTTTGAGATGGAAGAAGTCAGTAATTGGCCAATATATTCAGTATATTATAAAGGGGTAATATACATAAAAGTATTTGCTTTTAATTAACAAGAAATCCAGGAAAATGAAAACATTTTATGTAGGCAACCAATTAAAAAAAAATTATTGCCTAATTTGTGTTGTTCACRAATTTCACAATTTGTATGGTTACATAATTTTCACTTACATGACGGCACAAAAATGCCCCAAGTTACCAGAATGAGCCCTCGTAACATAGTTAACAGATGGCAGAGATCTTAGGGTAATTTTCACAATTTTTATATCTTGTACTGATTTCAGAGTAAAAAATTATATTTGACCAGGAAAACTATTTTGCTGCATTCTTTAGGAAAACCTTTCAGTATATTTTGCTGAATTATGCATACTGCTGCCTTCCACCCAGCAGTTTTACAGTCAGGATTATGGCTAGACCCAAAGTTTTACTTACATCAAAATGAATTTAAATTCAACCATTAAATTTATTAGCAAATCTTTTTATGCTGGGAATGAAAATTCTGTGTTTCCCTTTTGTGTGTCTGTAATTTTGGAATTTTGAGAGTGGTCACCAAAATTGTTCTTCTTGGAGAAACCCAGGGAAACTAATTCCCTGCAATTTTCAGTGGTGAGCAAAGAATTTGCTTTCTGAACTGAAAAGCTTTTTTGGCTTTTCCAGCACAGTCAGTCTGAAAAGAAAAGCACATATTTTTACATTTATATATATAAAATTATTTTTGTATACTTTCCCATTTATTCTTATTTAGAGCAGCATTTATTTTTTCAATGTGCACAAAAAGGTTACCCAATAAAAACATGGCACAACTCTGCAGACAGCAATTCCCCTGCTTGCAGGAATCCTTGGGTATTTTAGCCCCAGTGATGGAGGAAAAGCAGTTTGTTATGAGTGCTGAATTGCTTTTTTCTTTTCACATGTAGTAGCACTTAAGTGTCATGTTAAGCCTGAGGCAGGAAGGACTTTAAATGACCTGTTCTGACTGGGATTATGTTTACTGTACTTTTTTCAAAATGCAGTGCAGGATCCCTTTCCTTATCAGTACCTAAAGTCTAACAGCTTGCAGACTTAAATTTCCCCTTCCAGGCAATGTTGGATTTGTCTGTTGTTTTTCACAGGAAAGAGTTTCATGAATTCTGCAGCTTGGATATCTGCCTTGTATTACCCAGTGCCACCCTCTAGGCTAGGAATCAACATTTTCCAGCTCCCAGAAATTGCCCAAAAGGCTGCTAGAGGCACTGCACATTGAGATGTGTAGATATACATCCGTCTAACAGTTCACATCGGGAATTCTGGCAGAGAAGTTGTAGAAGCACTCTCTGTTGGTCTAAACCAGTGAACAATTAAGCATTGTCTGTAGGGAGTGATTGCCCTTGCCATTCGTGACTGCAGGTGTGGCATGCAGGCCTTGCTCACTCAAACCTTCCCGGAGTCCATATGGCAGGAGAGCCTTATAAACATAATGAATGTGGGAATTTCTCTCTAGAGTGAGACTCTTGAGATCACTGCTCCCCCCAGTCACAGTTCTGCTCTGTATTTCCTTCATCCAGACTGCACTTCGTGTTTTTCCTAGCCTGCCTTACAACGATAAATAGACAGTTTTGCCTCATCCCCACTCCTTTACAAAATATGACTCCCAGAAATTAATTATTCCTTGAATAAACTTTCCCCTACTCCTTTTCTATGTCCTAGAAACATCGTAGATTTGTGTTTGTATTGTCCCTTCACTGCCTGTAGGTTTTAAATTCCTGTCAAAGAAAGTTTTATTTTGTCTCATTTTGTGCTACCTTCAGTGCTAGGTGCACCAGGGTGTTACTGGCATCCAAACAGAATAAAATGCAAGAACTAGAAGTTGCTGCATGTTGTTGGGTTATGCTTTGGTTTTATTTTTGGTTGGTTTTTTTTCCCAATGGGGAAAACTATCTTGGACCACCACATATATAATATGTGCATTCAGTTTGGTTTCTTTTTCAGTATCAGCACTGGCCTCAGTGGCAGCAGTCCTGCATGACAAAAGGAAGGACAACAGCTCCACGACATCCTTGATCAGCAGTGGGCTGGTGGTGCCCAGTAACTCAGAAATATTTGTATTCCCAACTTAATAGCTTCAGAGGAGCTCAAAATCAGCAATTCCTCAAGTCTGCCACCTCCTTGTGGTTTTGCATCTGTCTGTTACATTGATGTTCATTCTTGAAGAAAGACATGAGGGCTGAACAGCAAAGAGTATGTGAGCTAAAGAGGTATAATCTAACAGAASCTTCCTGAATTGAAGCACACACTGGAGAAGAGCAGCCCAGCAGAAGGAGGATTCATGTTTCTGAGGGGCTTTGTTGATCAGTAAAACAAATGCAAGTGCAGACTGCTAACTATTATCTTACAGTATGATGAGATCCAAAGATATGAGAGGGAAAGTAAGAATCAGCATGTACCACCAATACTGGAAAAAAACCAGGTATGCCATAAGTGGGATTTTCTGAGACTAAGCTTTATCTCTTCTAGAATGTGCCTCTGATGAATCAAATGAATATTTGTAGTGCTAGAATAATGCAGAATATATTATTGTCTGAGCTTCAGAATGGTTTCCATCAAAGGACAAAGGAAACCTATAATGAAAACAGGGGTTAGCTAAAAGAATTCTGTTTTTCTTTTTCATTTCAGTCCTGATAAATGTAATAAAAATAGTTGGAAAATAATGGAGTAAGCACTAAACATTATAAGGCTGGCTGAATCACACTACATATGGTACTAAAATTGCTGCTCACTGGTCAATGCTGGTCACTGAGTATTTCTTTTCTTTTTGAAGAAGAAATAAGATTTTCAGATTTTTGAGGAAGAAATAAGATTTTCCGATTATTTTAGAACTCAAACAGTGTGGCTTTTAAACCAAAACTAAAATCCCCTAAAATCAGAACAAATGACAGTGAAAAGTTTAAAATATTGAATTTTTTTCTAGTTTTAAAGAATATATGAACAAGATATTGTCAATAATAGAAAGTATTTTAATACTAAGATACCAAATGATAAAACTGCAAATTTTTGAATCAGGGATCATAAGCATCACTACTGAGAAAAGTCAAGATCATTTTAAAATAATTCTTTGTGCAAGTCCTCCTAAAGAGGGCTAATATGTCTRTATTACTTAACTATAACTCAACCATTATTTTTATTTTATAAGTCCTAAAATTAAATTAGGTACACAAAAAATATTAAGATGAGTAGGTAGCATTAAAATCAGCTTTAAATTAATTCCTTTTTTTTTTTTCTGTCTGCTTTAATATAGGAAAAGAAACTCTTTCAAATAAATTTCATGGTTTTTAAAGGCGGTGTTTAGGAATCTTCTCTTTACATTGAATACCTGCATTCTTACCAATGAAAACGTCTCCAGAACACCAAAGTTATAGAATATGATAAATAAGTTACTGCTCTAAAGAAGAAATAAAGTTAACATACTGTTTAACTGACTTGGGAAGTTATYAGAAGTGCAAAAGAAAAGGCCTCCTAAAATAAATTATTTCTGAGGTTCTAAAAAAATTTTAAAGAAAGAATAGAAATTTATATACTAAAGTAAAATTAATGCATTACTCTTTAGAACCTAATCTCGAAATATTAACCTGTGTATTTGCCTTAACATTTTGTAAATAATTCCAGACCTTTATATATAAAAGTGAGCAAATACACATTGAATGATTAGTTCCTCTGTTACAGAGGCAAAGATGAATGAACCAAATAAAAACTCCAATTTTATCTCTTTGTTTTAGCTGTTGCTAAATACAAAGGCTTTATAAGGTACTAAGTGTTTTTAAGAATACATGCCTATCGTGGCAGGTCAATGAGATAAAATTCTGAAAAAGATGAAAATATCACTGCTGTTCTGGTATGTTTCCCTTATTTCTTGCTTTCCACAAAGGGAAGGGAAGGGAAGGGAAGGGAAGGGAAGGGAAGGGAAGGGAAGG